>JALJCO010014054.1:190000-301830 GCA_023101725.1 Atherinomorus stipes
CTTTCTGAGGCTGCCATGGCAGCGAGACAAACAATCAGCCCATCGCTTCACCTCTAAATGCTTATGAGTGGGGGGGGGGGGGGGCTCCAGCCCCACAGAGACATTTATCCAGCTATTCTCGGATGCACGATAACCATTTTCTAAAACCGATACTGATAAATTTCAGCTCCTAAAGGCCGATACCGATAACACACAAACACACCAAATCAGAAATCCTACCTGTATGGGGTCGCTCGCGTCTATAATCAGATGGGGGGGGTGGTTTGGGAGCAACAGCTTTCTTTCCACAATCACAATATCTTAAAAGTGGGATTTTCAACTTCTGCATGTCTGATCTGAAAAATCCCAACTTTATGGGGCATAAGTCATCGGGGTAAGTTGTCATGATATCGGACTTATTGGAATGACGTCATAATTTCCTGTTATCGGCCGATAATTACCGTGCATCCCTAATCTGTTCCAATATTCCCATATTTGGATTTAATTTGTAACTTTAATCTTTAAATTACATTGCTGTGATGATGTGCAAACAAGCCGATCTCACAAAAGTACGTGACACGAGCACGAACAGTCTTACTCATTTACGTGTCCCCGACACGTAGCTGCTTCACATACGTGCCGCTGACACTAAAGCCGGGCGATGTGAAGTGAACGGTGAAGCTTTTCTGCCGCGTCCTCGTCTGCTCCTCCAGAGCTGCCGTCCTGCAGCGGTTACAGGCGTTCCTCCCCCAACATCACCTGGTTCCTCCATGCTGTCATTCAGCTCTGCAGACGTAACAAACCGAGACGCAGGACAGCAGCTCTGGAGGGACAGACGAGGACACAGAGCAGGCGTCCGTCATGCAGAAGCTGGGGGGGTGGATTCCAGGTTTCTCCAGGCAACATGCAGCCAAAAAACCTGAAAGGATGTAGTCTCCGTCAGAATGAGAAGAACTGAGGATCAATACACACTCAGAAACAGAGGAACCAGTTTGTACCTAAAAGGGTCCAAAGCTTGTTGCTGGGGGGGGGTTCCTTTCTAAAAGACATCTCTGTACCTTCATGGTCCATTTTTGTACCTTATCAAGCTGTATGAGTTAATAAAGTACAATTAAACCAATTAAAGATGATGAATAAAAGTCAATAAAATAGAGATTATGACAACAATCAAAGATGCTAATAATAAATGAATAATTATTATAGAAATATTAGGCCAAACACATATATAATTATACATATAATTATTACTATGATTACCATGATTATGAATGACTAAGAGCTTTCATAGTTGCACCTGATTGGTCCGATCATGCCATGCAACGATAAATCGTCGAATCGTGTTTTTTTCCCCGTATTGATTCATAATCTCATTTGTGTCTTTTCCTGCTCCAGAGAAAAAGCTAGAACGCCTCATTAAATACATTTAATTTTTCATTTGGTATAAGACAACAGGACGTCTCCATGAACTTTCATTTTCTATATCACTGATTAGGCTGTAAAACATGTCTGCTCCTTTAAATCCTCATTTATTATTTAAATGTTTAACAAAAAGAAAATGACAGGTATGTTGGTGTGAAACAATTCATGAATTAGATTTTTACCTTTCAGTTAACACTGCAGCCATAAACCTCATGTTTGTTTTTGGGTTTTGTTAAATAACTTAAACTCAGGAAAGAATTAAAAGACCGTAACAGTTCCCAGGTCCAAATATGAAACATGGAACGAGGAATTCCAGCAGAAAAACCTTAACTGAATACGAACATTAATTACACAAGAACAAAGAACAGGCTCATAACGGAGAACAAAGTTACATCCATGTAAAACGGAACGTAGAAGTTAGAACGTGCAGCTAAAAGGAGATGAACAGGAGAACTGCTCCTCACTTCTATTTAAATAAAGCCGGCAGGAGAACCTCCTCTGGATGGTGGAGGTGGAACGTGCAGAACCTCACAGCCATGATTGTTCTCCATCTTTCTGGATGCTTCAGCACCTTCTGACATCTCCACCGTTCATGAGGAGCCGCTCTGGTCTGATATCAGCCGCAGGTTCCTGATTCAGGACAGGATGGTTCTACAAACACGTTCTTTCCTGATGCGATGATGGTTCTTACAAACACGTTCTTTCCTGATGCGATGATGGTTCTACAAACACGTTCTTTCCTGATACGATGATGGTTCTTACAAACACGTTCTTTCCTGATACGATGATGGTTCTACAAACACGTTCTTTCCTGATTCAGGACAGGATGGTTCTACAAACACGTTCTATCATCTCCACCGTTCATGAGGAGCCGCTCACAGCTGATGCAGCGACGGCGTCCAGTTCAGGACGAAGATGAACGCTGCTCTGGTCCGATATCAGCCGCAGGTTCCTGATTCAGGACAGGATGGTTCTACCAACACGTTCTTTCCATATACGATGATGGTTCTTACAAACACGTTCTCTCCTGATACGATGATGGTTCTTACAAACACGTTCTTCCCTGATACGATTATGGTTCTACAAACACGTTCTTTCCTGATACGATGATGGTTCTACAAACACGTTCTTTCCTGATACGATGATGGTTCTTACAAACACGTTCTTCCCTGATACGATTATGGTTCTACAAACACGTTCTTTCCTGATACGATGATGGTTCTACCAACACGTTCTTTCCTGATACGATGATGGTTCAACAAACACGTTCTTTCCTGATACGATGATGGTTCTACAAACACGTTCTTTCCTGATACGATTATGGTTCTACCAACACGTTCTTTCCTGATACGATTATGGTTCTACAAACACGTTCTTTCCTGATACGATTATGGTTCTACAAACACGTTCTTTCCTGATACGATGATGGTTCTTACAAACACGTTCTTCCCTGATACGATTATGGTTCTACAAACACGTTCTTTCCTGATACGATGATGGTTCTACAAACACGTTCTTTCCTGATACGATGATGGTTCTTACAAACACGTTCTTTCCTGATACGATTATGGTTCTAAAAACTGTTCTTTCCTGATACGATGATGGTTCTCCAACACGTTCTTTCCTGATACGATGATGGTTCTACAAACACGTTCTTTCCTGATACGATGATGGTTCTACAAACACGTTCTTTCCTGATACGATGATGGTTCTACAAACACGTTCTTTCCTGATACGATGATGGTTCTACAAACACGTTCTTTCCTGATACGATTATGGTTCTACCAACACGTTCTTTCTTTCTGATATCCGATTATGGTTCTACAAACACGTTCTTTCCTGATACGATTATGGTTCTTACAAACACGTTCTTTCCTGATACGATTATGGTTCTTACAAACACGTTCTTTCCTGATTCATGACAGGATGTTTCTACAAACACGTTCTTTCCTGATACGATGATGGTTCTTACAAACACGTTCTTTCCTGATACGATTATGGTTCTACAAACACGTTCTTTCCTGATACGATGATGGTTCTTACAAACACGTTCTTTCCTGATACAATGATGGTTCTACAAACACATTCTTTCCTGATACGATGATGGTTCTACAAACACGTTCTTTCCTGATACAATGATGGTTCTACAAACACGTTCTTTCCTGATACGATGATGGTTCTACAAACACTTTCTTTCCTGATACGATGATGGTTCTACAAACACGTTCTTTCCTGATACGATGATGGTTCTTACAAACACGTTCTTTCCTGATACGATGATGGTTCTACAAACACGTTCTTTCCTGATACGATTATGGTTCTACAAACACGTTCTTTCCTGATACGATGATGGTTCTTACAAACACGTTCTTTCCTGATATGATTATGGTTCTTACAAACACGTTCTTTCCTGATGCGATGATGGTTCTTACAAACACGTTCTTTCCTGATGCGATGATGGTTCTTACAAACACGTTCTTTCCTGATACGATTATGGTTCTTACAAACACTTTCTTTCCTGATACGATGATGGTTCTTACAAACACGTTCTTTCCTGATACGATTATGGTTCTTACAAACATGTTCTTTCCTGATACGATTATGGTTCTTACAAACATGTTCTTTCCTGATACGATGATGGTTCTTACAAACACGTTCTTTCCTGATACGATTATGGTTCTTACAAACACGTTCTTTCCTGATACGATGATGGTTCTTACAAACACGTTCTTTCCTGATACGATGATGGTTCTACAAACATGTTCTTTCCTGATACGATTATGGTTCTACAAACACGTTCTTTCCTGATACGATTATGGTTCTACAAACACGTTCTTTCCTGATACGATTATGGTTCTACAAACACGTTCTTTCCTGATACGATTATGGTTCTACAAACACGTTCTTTCCTGATACGATTATGGTTCTACAAACACGTTCTTTCCTGATACATTTATGGTTCTTACAAACACGTTCTTTCCTGATACGATTATGGTTCTAACAAACACGTTCTTTCCTGATACAATGATGGTTCTAACGAACACGTTCTCTCCTGATATGATTATGGTTCTTACAAACACGTTCTTTCCTGATACGATTATGGTTCTTACAAACACGTTCTTTCCTGATACGATGATGGTTCTACAAACACGTTCTTTCCTGATGCGATTATGGTTCTACAAACATGTTCTTTCCTGATACCATGATGGTTCTTACAAACATGTTCTTTCCTGATACGATGATGGTTCTTACAAACACGTTCTTTCCTGATACGATGATGGTTCTTACAAACACGTTCTTTCCTGATACAATGATAGTTCTTACAAACACGTTCTTTCCTGATACGATGATGGTTCTTACAAACACGTTCTTTCCTGATACGATTATGGTTCTTACAAACATGTTCTTTCCTGATACGATGATGGTTCTTACAAACACGTTCTTTCCTGATACGATGATGGTTCTTACAAACACGTTCTTTCCTGATGCGATTATGGTTCTTACAAACACGTTCTTTACTGATACGATGATGGTTCTAACAAACATGTTCTTTCCTGATACCATGATGGTTCTTACAAACACGTTCTTTCCTGATACCATGATGGTTCTTACAAACACGTTCTTTCCTGATACGATGATGGTTCTTACAAACACGTTCTTTACTGATACGATGATGGTTCTTACAAACACGTTCTTTCCTGATATGATTATGGTTCTTACAAACACGTTCTTTCCTGATGCGATGATGGTTCTTACAAACACGTTCTTTCCTGTTGCGATGATGGTTCTACAAACACGTTCTTTCCTGATGCGATGATGGTTCTTACAAACACGTTCTTTCCTGATGCGATTATGGTTCTACAAACACGTTCTTTCCTGATACGATGATGGTTCTTACAAACACTTTCTTTCCTGATACGATGATGGTTCTTACAAACACGTTCTTTCCTGATACGATTATGGTTCTTACAAACACGTTCTTTCCTGATACGATTATGGTTCTTACAAACATGTTCTTTCCTGATACGATGATGGTCCTTACAAACACGTTCTTTCCTGATACGATTATGGTTCTTACAAACATGTTCTTTCCTGATACGATGATGGTTCTTACAAACACGTTCTTTCCTGATACGATTATGGTTCTTACAAACACATTCTTCCCCGATACGATGATGGTTCTACAAACACGTTATTTCCTGATACGATTATGGTTCTTACAAACACGTTCTTTCCTGATACCATTATGGTTCTTACAAACATGTTCTTTCCTGATACGATAATGGTTCTACAAACACGTTCTTTCCTGATGCGATGATGGTTCTACAAACACGTTCTTTCCTGATACGATTATGGTTCTACAAACACGTTCTTTCCTGATACGATTATGGTTCTACAAACACGTTCTTTCCTGATACGATTATGGTTCTACAAACACGTTCTTTCCTGATACGATTATGGTTCTACAAACACGTTCTTTCCTGATACGATTATGGTTCTACAAACACGTTCTTTCCTGATACATTTATGGTTCTTACAAACACGTTCTTTCCTGATACGATTATGGTTCTAACAAACACGTTCTTTCCTGATACAATGATGGTTCTAACGAACACGTTCTCTCCTGATATGATTATGGTTCTTACAAACACGTTCTTTCCTGATACGATTATGGTTCTTACAAACACGTTCTTTCCTGATACGATGATGGTTCTACAAACACGAGAGAAAATGAGAGAAGAAGGGAGTTAAAGAAGAGAACGTAGGAGACGCAATAAGACGAGGAAATAGGGAAGAAGAAAGAGAGAAGAAGGGGTATACGGAAAGAAGAGGCAGGAAAAGCTAAAAAGAGAAAATGCTAAAAAAAAAATAAAAAAAAAAAAAAAAAAAAAAAAACCCGAGGATAATAAAAGAAAGAAAAAAAAAAAAGAAAGATAGGAAAATAAAAAAAAAAAACAAAAAAAAATAAAATAAAAAAAAAAAAAAAAAGGGGGAAAAAAAAATAATATATAAAAACATAAAAAAAAAGAAAAAAAAACAGAAAAAACGCGGGATAAAGAAAAAAAAAAAAAAAAGAAAGGGGTTAAAAAAAAAAAAAAAAAAGGGGAAAAAACAAAAGGAAGAGAAATTAAAGGGGAAAAAGAAAAGTAAATTTAAAAGTAAAAAAAGAAATAAAAAACATGAATACGAAAAAAAAAAAAAAAAAAAAAAAAATAAAAAAAAATAAAAAAAAAAAGAAAAAGAAAAAGAAGAATAAAAAAAAAATATAAAGAAAACACAAAAAGAAAAAAAAAAAAAAAAAAAAAAAAAAATAAAAAAAGAAAAAATAAAAAAAAAAAAAATAAAAAAAAAAAAAAAAATAAAATAAAAAAAAAAAAAAAAAAAAAAGAAAAAAAAAAAAAAAAAGAAAGAAAAAAAAAAAATAAAAAAAAAAAAAAAAAAAAACAGAAAAAAAAAAAAAAAAAATGAAAAAAAAAAAAAAAATAAAAAAATTAAAAAAAAAAAATTTAATAAAAATATAAATAATATATTAAAGGAAGATGGAAAAAAAATAAAAAAAAATATATAATAAAACATTGATGTAATGTAAAATTAAAATATAACGAAAGACAAAATTTATTTATGCTAAAATAAAAAAAGAAAGAAGGAATGAAAAATAAAAAAAAACAGAAAATTAAATTTATTTTCATTGAAAATAAAAACAAAATTCAATTTCATACCACAAAAAAAAAAAAAAAAAATTAAATAAAAAAAAAAGAAAAAAAAGAAGAAATTTTGAAATAAGAAGGGAAACATAGTTTCTCACGCCCAAAAAACAGCGGGATGGGGGAGGGGGTCCCAGAAATAAAATCATCAAAAATATTTGCTGACTGGATGAGAGGGCCTAACCGGGGGGAGGATTCATCTCCGATCAGCCAGTTTCTCCCCCTTGGGGGGAGGTCTAGCCCAAAAAAAAGGAGAGAACCATCTCAAGGAGGATCAGAAGAAATGGACAATCTGTGAGTTAAATATGAGTCACTGCAAAGGCTCTGAATACTTATGACCATGTCATATTTCAGTTTTTCTTTTTTAATAACTGGGTGCTCAGTGACATTAATGAGAAATAAAATCAACTTTTTTGATTTTGGCAAATGACTGCAATGAAACAAAATGAAAAGTTTAAAGGGGTCTGAATACTTTCCGTACCACTGCAGCGGCTCAAGCTCAGGTTTGGGAAACTTCTGTATGTGTTGTTCACGCTTTGGCTCCTCATGACAGTATTTTGTTTGGCTCAAGCTGGACAGGAAGATTTGCAGAGGGGTTAATCTGCGAGCACGCAGGCGGAGAGAGATTTCCACGCTGTTAGAGCGCGAGACGCAGACTCAGCATGCAGATGGACATCGTCCTAACAGCGGGGAGGTGGGGGTGGTGGTGGTGGGGGGGGGCGGTGAGTGCATGCAGCAGCTGCAGCAGAACCAACCTTGGATTTCAGACTCCACGTCCTGAGATCCAGACACTGAATCAGACACACAGAGGCCACAATGTTACCGTCGTCATGACAACATGTCAGGCGCTCGGCTGCTCATACAGGTGACAGGCAGCAAGTGAGGAGCATTCAGGAAACCAAACCGCTTAGATCATCACACAGCACGGCCACATGACCCAGACCAGGAGGACAGAAGCTTTGATTCAGTCGCTACGACGGTTTTAACGTCCAGACCAGAGAAGAAGATGAATCATAACGTTCATGTACTCACGATGGGTTAGTGACCAACTCCTTACCTGGATCATCTGGGATGGACGTGGCAGCACTCTCTAAAAGAAACAGAGAATCAGAACTCAACACATTTATTCTTCCTGCGTACTGCAAACAAATTACTTTATTGATTACTGTGTCAATATTTCCTGCTGCAGCGGAAACAAACTGATTCAGGGGCCGTTCACACGAGGACGACTAAATATTTTATCGGAAGCACCTTTCGTTCACACGGCAACGGCGTTATTCTGCGTTGAAGCACCTTTCATTAAATAAAGTTATTTATGGGGGAAAAACTGATGACAGCTGATGCAGGTGTTCCTCAAACCACTGGCGCTCATGGAGGGGGGGGCTTTAGCAGGAAAAGAGGATATAATCCTCTTATTGGCACAATAATAATAATAATAAAAATGGTAATAAGTGGGAGTAGTAATAATGATAATTAGTAATAATAATTAGGCCTGTTAGTAGTAATGGTAATTAGTAATAATAATTAGGCCTGTTAGTAATAATGATAATTAGTAATAATAATTAGGCCTGTTAGTAATAATGGTAATCTTTCCATTCATTTCGTTGTTAAGGATCATGATTATTTTTATTTATTTAAAATAAAACATTGTTCTTCACAAGAGTGTGAGTTACTGTATTATTTACACACACATTGATGTGACAGGCGTGGTTGTGTTGCCATGGTGATGACTGCTTTCCTTTTCCAGTGGAGGGAAGAGGGCGTCTCGTTCTCATTAACACCCTCCACCTCCAATCAAAGCGTCTCCACAGCTGCGAGTGGGACTTCATTGGGAGTGACACTCGATCGTGAAGGGGCGGGGGGGGGGGGGTGGGATTGGGGACTATGTAAACCCAGCGGATCTCAGGTAGATTGTACGCATGTGCGCGGACACGGTGGAGTCGGCCTGGCGTGCAGATGCAATCCAGTTCCTCGTGTGCACGCAGATTTCTTCATGACGTGTAACCGCGGATAAGATGAAGGCCAGACGCCACTTTGATGTCTTCTCTTCTGATCGTCGCCGTGTGAACGAAGCCCAACTCCTCCAGTTAATAGGATCCTGCCACTCGTCATTCTCCTGTAAAATCCTGATAGTTTTAACCTGGTTTTGGGGCCCGGGAGGGGGGGAGGAGGGGTAGGAGAGAAAATCCCCCCAGGGGGCGGCCCTCCTCTACGCAGTCCTGATATCCCAGAGCGTCTGGTTTACGTGCAACGTCTATGTGAACATGCGTCATGCGTGGCGAGCCTTCCAGCAGCACGTTTTGGGTGCCTGGCACTGTGCGTTGTGAGCATTTAAAAAAATCGTACACCACAGAATGGTGGTCCTTCATTTTCTCCTCAGACCCCGGTCCGTCCACAGAAGTGCCCACCAGCATTCCCTCATCACGGTCAAATGTAGCACGTAACGTCTTACTTACCTTTTGCTGAAGTTCTACTGCTACGCTTTCAGCTGCATCCGGGTCATAAATCAGTATAAATAATCACTTTTGGACGTTTCAGAACAGTTCTGGATTCAGGACGTGTTCCATTCTGATGGATGTAATCATGAATCCGTACACTCCTGTTGGAATAGCTCTTGTTATTACGATCTCAGTAAACAGCTGTGGGACTTTTTAAATATGGGGGGGCTGGAAGAAGTGGAGATCATGCAAGGGGTGGGGCTTACCAGTTCTACCAAACATCTACGTAATTCAGTTCCTATGGAACCCTGAAAAGACCCTGCCTCGGAGTAGGAGCTGAAAAGGTTCTAGGAACTGAGGACCGAGGTTCCCGGTTCCTATGTGTCCGAATGCACCAAAAAACGGGCTGGTTCCTGAAAAGGTTCTAGGAACTGAGGACTGAGGTTCCCGGTTCCTATGTGTCCGAATGCACCAAAGAACGGGCTGGTTCCTGATAAGGTTCTAGGAACTGAGGACTGAGGTTCCTGGTTCCTATGTGTCCGAATGCAACAAAAAACGGGCTGGTTCCTGAAAAGGTTCTAGGAACTGAGGTCCGAGGTTCCTGGTTCCTATGTGTCCGAATGCACCAAAAAACAGGCTGGTTCCTGAAAAGGTTCTAGGAACTGAGGACTGAGGTTCCTGGTTCCTATGTGTCCGAATGCAACAAAAACGGGCTGGTTCCTGAGGTTCTAGGAACTGAGGTCCGAGGTTCCTGGTTCCTATGTGTCCGAATGCACCAAAAAACAGGCTGGTTCCTGAAAAGGTTCTGGAACTGAGGACTGAGGTTCCTGGTTCCTATGTGTCCGAATGCACCAAAAAACAGGCTGGTTCCTGAAAAGGTTCTAGGAACTGAGGTCCGAGGTTCCTGGTTCCTATGTGTCTGAATGCACCAAAAAACGGGCTGGTTCCTGAAAAGGTTCTAGGAACTGAGGACTGAGGTTCCCGGTTCCTATGTGTCCGAATGCACCAAAAAACGGGCTGGTTCCTGAAAAGGTTCTAGGAACTGAGGACTGAGGTTCCCGGTTCCTATGTGTCCGAATGCACCAAAAAACGGGCTGGTTCCTGAAAAGGTTCTAGGAACTCCAGAAGGTTCCTGCAGTCTGAAAGCACCTATATACTATGTTGGGGTTCACTTCTTTCTTGGTCCTCATGGTGTTTCTAAGCCCAATGTGGGGGCCATCCCTGGATCCCCCTGACTGTGCCCATCATCCTCCTCAGCTGATGCCTTCCTGAGATATTCACCGCCTCTAACATCTGTAAAACTGTCATGTTGGCAAACTCGGCCTCTGCTTCTGCTCAGCTCCTCGTCAGACGTGACTCTGCTGATTCCAGAGGAACCGGGCCGCCGTTATTCTGGCTCTGTGCTTTCAGACCGGAGGCAGAGAAACACATTCTGATGTGAACAGCACACACCTGATGGCTCAGACGATGTGGCCTCCTCGGGCTTGTCCTGTTGCTCTGCTGCTCTCTGATTGGTCGATTCAGCCACGCGCTCGCTGGTTTCTTGGAAAGTGAAGGACAAAAAGGATGAAGGTCATTTTCACTTCATTTCAGCATCTGAATGGGAATGGGTTTGAGGCTACAGCCAAACAACTTTCATGTATTCACTTACAGAGTTATACCCAGAAGACACAACCCCCCCACAAGCAAAAAAATCTTGGCTGCTGTTAAAATAAGTCAGAAAAGATTGTTTTGTTTGTAATTAGAACAAAAATTCTGCCAATGGAACAAGCAAAATTTTCTTGATAAGATGCATCGCCTCAAAACGAGTTCCTGCATCTCACTGAAATGTTTCTCTGGAAGTTATTTGGTCTTATCTTGAGTGTGATGAGATATTTTGACTAGAAATGAGAAAAATCTACTTGGTTAGATTTGAGTTTTTGCAGAGTTGAGGCAGGATTAAGAAATGAGACTCGCGAGTGGCACAGCTGGCATTGTGGGTAACTGCAGCCCCCGGCCGAGCCGGCAGGGGAGCATGAACTGATGCTGTAACATTGCTTACTAAGGATGCACGATATAATCGGCCCCTGTCAGTATCAGCCTATATCGGCCTTAAAACTGCGTATCGGACATCCCACCGATATTTAATTGATAATTAACTAATCAGGCCGCTTTTTCTAAAGTCTAACCCCCCCGCCCCCAAAACTACTACTTCTTCAAAAACTTCTTTTTTACAGACTTTAAAACTTCTGACAGTTTCTGTTAGGATGTTGTGTGTGAACAGAGTTTATACACGTTTATTTTTCTCAGGGAGAAGAAAATCCAGGTGGTTCTAGGATATAACGCACATATCTGATTAGTTTGGTTTGAATAACGGTCATTAAGTTTGACTTGTTCTACATATGGAGATACTTTTCTAATCTTGCACAAGGAATGATTCCATCATTTATTTTTCAGCTTTAATATTGGTATCGATATCAGTTATTGGCCGCATGAGTTTTAAAATATCGGCATATTGGATATCAGCCAAAATTCCAGTATCGTGCATCCCTATTGTTTACTAACCTTTTTTTCATAGTTCCACGTTTTAGTATCTTTCAGTTGATCTGGATCGTTTGCTGACGGCAGAAGAATCCGTAACTATCTTACAGTGTTTGAATTTAGCGCGACGTCTTCTTCCTGCATTAGAACTGACGGGGATGCGGATGTAGCGTTAATGACGTCACGTCCACAGGGCAGCGTGGGAAATTCACCACAGAATCGCATGATTATGCAACACACAGCCTGTTCAAGGCGACGGAGAGAAAAGTGGTGGAAACGTTCTGTTTGGTTTTTAATGCTTCACCACCCATTAGCATTAAAAACTGGACATACATGTTTATTCTTTCACAGTTCCTGCCTCTAGTCCCTTTCACCTTCTAAAATCTGACGTCCCCCTGACTGTTGGGGGTCATAAAGGAACAAATGGGACCAATCTGGGCCAAAATGGGCATTTTGGAGACCTCACCTGAACGGTCATGAAACCTCTCTCATTTTCTTCTGCTTCTCTTTATCAGAAGTGACCTTTGCAGAGACAATGTTCACATGTTCTGTCATCTGATAGGCTTCCAGCTACAGCTGCATTATTCCGGAGGTTTTCATGTCCGTCCTGAAAGTGGTTGTTTTCAGTAGGGATGCACCGAAACAAAAATTCTTGGCCAAAACCGAAAACAACAAAATGAGCAAGCCAAGGCCGAAAACCGAAACACAGAGAGAAATTATTATGCCTGTTATTAGAACCGTAGTATTTTTGGCTAGGATGTGAACTAACCTCGCTAACATCAAAGCACTGCAATAAATCACACACAAAAGTATCAAAATATTCATTTACCACTGACATTACAGCAATGCACAATATGAATAGGGGATTATCCGGTTTCGGCTTCCGGTGTCCGAAAGGAAAAAAATTCCTCTCCCCCTTCTTCGGCCGGTAAATGTTACCGCTTTCTTTTCCTTTTTATATTTAATAAATAAAATAAAAACAAAAGATATAAATGTAGACTTTAATGATAGAGGATAAAAGGATGATTGGCCGCGGTGAAGGGTGAAATTTGTAAAAACACAAAAATATACGTCTCTGTGTGCTCACCGGGGGGCACAACACCGCGCATATAGCATCAAATATTATTCACATGATTTAATAATGTGTTTACATTAAAAAAACAAAAAAACATAAAAATGTCGTCCGTCCTGTTCCACGGAAAACGGGGAACGGGAGAAGGAAGAAGATAAAGAGTTTTGTTGGTTTTAGCGGTTAAAGTCGGCAAAAAATTGAATGGTTAATCCAAAATCAAAAAACAAAAAGCCAGCCCCCATCAACTAAATAAATTGTAAAAAAGATAAAAACCTTAATAAAATTGAATTCAAAGATAAAAAAGGGAAGGGGGAAAAGGACAAACGGCAGCATCCCGGGGGGAGGTCCAAAATTAAAAAAAAAAACTGTGTGGGGGCGGGAAAATCGCAAGGGTGAGAGCCGGACAAATGGCAAAATGAAAAGCTTCTACGTGGGGGATAAAAAAAACAACTAACGAAAGCGTCTCCTTTCTCGGGGCCCCCCGGTCACCGGGAGAAGGGGGGGGGAAAACCGATATTGAGTGTTGTAAGTGTAAAGCAAAATAAAGCAGCAAAAAAAGGTACGGGATGGAGGCGGGGCGGGGGCGGCCACAGGGGAAAAAAAAAGTGGACTTAACCCGGCCCATCCCTCCGCGGTCCAGCTTTGCTTAGATCCTTTACTCTAAATCAAAAATGTAAAATGAAAAAAGTTTAAGTTTAGAGAATAAAAGAAAAAGAAGAGGAGGAGAGGGCTCGGTTAGGCAGGAGAGGGGAAGTCGGCAGGCGCCCCGATTAAAATTCAAAATAAAATATTAGTTTGACCCCACTCATGTCTACATTACATAATACCTTTAAAATTTTTCTCTGTCGTACTTCAACAACCTCCAACCTCTGAGATTTACCCACCAAATGGAAAATGTAGTTGCCTCTGGTGCCTGGCCAGCGTTAATGTCAGCCCCTGCTGGACTGAAATTAAACGCGTTCTCACATAAAAACACAAAGTGCAGAAGTCGCGTGCTGGACGTGCTGTTCGCTGCGTCATCACAAGTTTCAGCCGTGTCGTCTCGGTAATTTATGTCTTTCGGACAAAACTGAAAATTCCCTTTTGGATCATTTTCAGCTGAAAACTTTGGCTGAATTTTTGGTGCATCCCTAGTTTTTAGCCAAACTTTTCTCATCTGTGCCATCTTCATTTATTCTTCACTACTAACACACATGCTGATATTTACGCATCTTAAAGCTCCAGCGTGAAACTAATTTGGCTTTTTATTGGCAAAAATCAAGTATTGCTTTTATAAGTATGTATTTTACAAAAGTCTAATCACCAGTGATGCCAGTAACTGATGACTCAGTAATCTGAGATAATGTAACGAATTACAGGGGTTAGACAATGAAACTGAAACACCTGTCATTTTAGTGTGGGAGGTTTCATGGCTAAATCAGACCAGCCTGGTGGCAAATATTCATTAATTGCACCAGTAAGAGCAGAGTGTGAAGGTTCAATTAGCAGGTAAAAAGCACGGTTTTGCTCAAAACATTGCAATGCATACAACATTGTATCAGAGTTCAAAAGAGGACAAATTGTTGGTGCACGTCTTGCCGGCGCATCTGTGACCAAGACAAGTCTTTGTGATGTATCAAGAGCCACAGTATCCAGGGTAATGTCAGCATACCACCAAGAAGGACGAACCACATCCAACAGGATAAACTGTGGACGCAAGAGGAAGCTGTCTGAACGGGATGTTCGGGTGCTAACCCGGATTGTATCCAAAAAACGTAAAACCACAGCTGCCCAAATCACGGCATTCGCTTGGCCCAGGACTTGTGCTAGATGGGCCAAGGACGCCTGAACCATTCTGGAGGACCATGTGGATCCAAAGGTTCAAACATTGTATCCTGAAGGCGGTGCAGTGTATCAGGATGACAATGCACAAATACACACAGCAAGACTGGTGAAAGATTGGTTTGATGAACATGAAAGTGAAGTTGAACATCTCCCATGGCCTGCAAAGTCACCAGATCTAAATATTATTGAGCCACTTTGGGGAGTTTTGGAGGAGCGAGTCAGGAAACGTTTTCCTCCACCAGCATCACGTAGTGACCTGGCCACTATCCTGCAAGAAGTATGGCTTAAAATCCCTCTGACCACTGTTCAGGACTTGTATATGTCATTTCCAAGACGAATTGTCGCTGTATTGGCCGCAAAAGGAGGCCCCACACCATACTAATAAATGATTGTGGTCTAAAACCAAGTGTTTCACTTTCATTGTCTAACCCCTGTACCTTTTTTTTTTTTTTACAAGTACCTGTAATCAGATTACTGTTACTTTTGTAATTACCCAAGATAGATGTGTTACTCCCAGTGTGGTAAGACAACGCATCCCACCAAAGCAAGAGAGAAGTGAAGGCTGTACCGTCCTTCATGTCATGTTTGATCAGGACCTGCTATTTCAGACTGAACACACTTTCTCACTCACGGTGCTGAAGAGACTTTCTAGAATCAGAAGCATGCCGTGACTTTTATCCTCTGAAACCGACTTTCCTCGTTCATGTTAACCTGAGTATTCACTGCACATTACTTTAGAAAAAAGGAAGCAGATTCCTGTCAAAACTTTGTGTCTCCTGGATCTCCAGAACAAGGCTCTCCAGCTCCGGGTTGGAACTGATCTCATGTCGTTCCACCACCATCAGCTTTCTGTACAGATGCATCATTTTTAGGGACGCACCGAAATGAAAATTCTTGACTGAAACCGAAAACAAAAAACGAGCAAGCCAAGGCCGAAAACTGAACACCGAAAGAAATTATGTCAGTTATTAGAACCGTAGCATTTTTGGCTACGATGTGTACGAACATCACTAAAATCAGGGCATTGCAGTAAATCAATTACAAAAGTATCAAAATATTCATTTACTACTGAGATTACAGCAAAGCACGATATAAATTAAAATTCAAAACAAAATATTTAGTTTGACCCCACTCATGTCTACATTACATAATGCCATTTAAATATTTCTCTGTAGTACTACTACAACAAATACTAACATCCAGGCCGACAACTGAGTGAAGCTGAAGGACTGAAATTAAATCTGTTCTCACATAAGAACACAAAGCATTGCTGGATGCATTGTTCGCTGCGGCATCACAAGTTTCAGCCGTGCTGTTTCGGTGATTTATGTCTTTCGGACGAAAACTGAAAATTCACTTTTGGGTCATTTTCGGACAAAAACTTTTAGTGGCTGAATTTTCGGTGCATCCGTAATTATTTTGATGATAAAACTGGCTCATAAACATTCTTCCCGGTCTTTTCCTGCAGGACTGATGTGGTGTGTGTGTGTGTGTGTGTGTGTGTGGGGGGGGGTCAGGCTTTTGTCCTGTTGTGTGAATTAGGACTGGGATCAGCATTACTCGACACGCCCTCAGGTTTGAATTCACAGGTGGTTTTCTCAGGTATCAGGTCAGTGTTCGCTCAGTTGTTTCTGGGTGACACACAGCAGCTCCTTCAGGGTGTGTGTGTGCGTGCGTGCGCGCGCATGTGTGTGTGTGTGCGCGTGCGTGTGGTTACCTGTCCTCTCCGGTGAATCCTCCACATTCAGCTTCTTTGCTTCTCTCAGTCCTGTTTAAAATCCACAAAGTGCCACAACTTAAAAACAAGCTTGCAACCTGTAACATCACTGTTTTACCATCTTTGTGGGGACTATAGTCTCCATCACAGCTCCATGTTTGACCATGAGAACCATTTAAAAAACTGATTTTTCATTAAAGCTTCAAGTTTAATTCCTCCATGCCATCCACTGCTGCGTTCACGGTCGCGTACTCAATTAGCATTTGCAACATTGTAACTGTTAATTAGCATTAGCAAACATTTAACTAGCATCCAGGAGGAAAGCAGCAACCTCCATGGGTTTATTTTTAGCCCCCCTGCAACCTTCACCCTCATCCTGCTTTGTTTTCTTTGTCTGCTTGAATGTAACAAAAGGAAGATGCCATTTCTACACATAGTAATCAAGCTAGCAATTCCTGAGCTAATGCTAATTATGCAGAAGTGTTTAGTGTAGACTTTGGCATTGCAGTCAGATGTAAATATATACACTATATTGCCAAAAGTATTTGCTCACCCATCCAAAAGATGGCGACCAGCTGCATCCATCCATACATCACCAAGTGCAATGCAAAGCGTGGATGCAGTGGTGGAAAGCAGCCGCCACTGGACTCTAGAGCAGTGGAGGCGTTCTCTGGAGGACCAATCACGCTTCTCCATCTGCAATCTGATGGAGGAGTCTGGGTTTGGCGGTTGCCAGGACAACGGTACTTGTCTGACTGCATTGTGCCAAGTGTAAAGTTTGGTGGAGGGGGGATTATGGTGTGGGGGTGTTTTTCAGGAGCTGGGCTTGGCCCCTTAGTTCCAGTGAAAGGAACTCTGAATGCTTCAGCATACAAAGACATTCTGGACAATTCCATGCTCCCAACTTTGTGGGACCAGTTTGGAGCTGGCCCCTTCCTCTTCCAACATGACTGTGCACCAGAGCACAAAGCAGGTCCATGAAGACCTGGATGCAGAGTCTGGTGAGGAGGAACTGGACTGGCCTGCACAGAGTCCTGACCTCAACCCCATAGAACACCTTTGGGATGAATCAGAGCGGAGACTGAGTGGAGCTGGAAGAGAGCTGTGGCCAAGCCCAGCTCCTGTAAAACACCCCCACACCATAAAACCCCCTCCACCAAACTTTACACTTGGCACAATGCAGTCAGATAAGTACCGTTGTCCTGGCAACCACCAAACCCAGACGCCTCCATCAGATTGCAGAAGGAGAAGCGTGATTGGTCCTCCAGAGAACGCCTCCACTGCTCTAGAGTCCAGTGGCGGCTGCTTTCCACCACTGCATCCACGCTTTGCATTGCACTTGGTGATGTATGGATGGATGCAGCTGGTCGCCATGGAAACCCATCCCATGAAGCTCTCTGTCACTGTTCTTGAGCTGATCTGAAGGTCACATGAATTTTGGAGGTCTGTAGTGACTGACTCTGCAGAAAGTTGGCCACCTCTTCTCACTATGAGCTTCATCATCACTGACCCGCTCCGTCAGTTTACGTGGACGAACACTTCATGGCTGAGCTGCTGTCGTTCCCAAACACTTCCATGTTCTTATAATCCAGCTGACAGCTGACTGTGGAATATTTAGGAGGAAACTTCACCGCTGGATTGTTGCACAGGTGGCATCCTATCACAGTTCCACGCTGGAACTCACTGATTCCTAAGAGCAACACATTCTTTCACACGTTTGTAGAAACAGTCTGCATGCCGAGCTGCTTCATTTATACACCTGTGGACGTGATGGAACACCTGATTCCATCATCTGAATGGTGAACAAATACTTTTGGCGATATAGTTTATCTATGTGAGCAAGTGTTTTTATGTATGAATGTGCTCAGCCACGCCCACAGTTGGGTTAAAAATGGTGCACTGTGAGGCACGTTTGCAACTTTTAGTAACTATAAGCCCCAGATCACGGAGCTCAGCCAAGAAAAGCAGGGCTTGGGATCGTTCTGACTATCTGTTTGGCATTTACTGATCTAATGTTGCCTGAACCAACACTGGTTAGAGTGTGAATGTGTAGCCTGTTATTGCTGGTTTGTTATGCTTTACTGCAGACATGGTGATGTTATGGCTGCTTTGTAATGACACAGATAAAAACTGTTGCACTGAAGTCTCAGTTGTTGCCTCTCTTCCCAGGGGAGTATGTTTTTGAAAGCAGCTCTCTGAATTAATTATAACATATCTTGAAAAATATGACTGGTGCTCTATATGGATGGAATAAAATCACAAGTATGTTGGAAATGTTTTTGTATTCTGCGTCATAATGTAACTCTTGTGTTATAGAGATGCTCCGATCCGATACCCAGATTGGATACTGGCCCGGTACCGACAAATTAGCTGGATCAGATATTGAATGAATGTGGCAGATCCAGCATTCTGACCAGTCATTTCTGTTTTTATTAATATCATAACAAATTCACACTTTATTTGTTAATAAATAAAAGTAAGAACATTTATATCCAGGGTAATTTGTTACCTTTTTTTTTTTTTTTAACCAAGGCTAAATGTTCATTTCAAGCTTGATGCCTTCACTCTCATGGCAAGGTATACAGTTCATTCATTCAACAGAAGTATTGGATTGGGTATGTACTGGATTAGACCAGAAAAACTGGATTAGACCAGAAAAAACTGGATCGTAGTCTATAATGGAAGACTTATTGAGAGGAAAATTTCAAATCGGCACTCCATGTCACAAAGGTTGGCGACCTCTGGACTAGAAGAAAACCAGAACAAGCATGGTCTATAACTGATGTGGTTCACAGCTCAGCGCCTCACAGCAGACAGCTTTTACTTTGGGAAACTTTGAGCTAAAACAAACGGCAGTGAGGAGCTCAGGATATGTTCACGTGGAGGGAAGTAAAGCCGATAAGCGCTCAGGAGGAAGCTGTGGTGATGGCAGATAGGACTGAGCAGAGGAAGAGGATTTAATCTTCCTTCTCAACACACGAGAACATTTCCCACCTTCGTATTTTCTGTTTGATCAGGTAAGAAAAACACAAGGAATGGAAAAGCAGCATTTATTCTCCAAAGCTTACACCCAGTGAAGCCCCGACAACACACATATCCCTGGTGGAAACAGCCAAAAACACACTTTGCAAGATTCAACACACACTGCAGCTGTGGCCGGGCTAAAGCTAACTCATGCTAACAACTCTGCTCATGATGAAACTCTGCTCAGGCAAAGTGAAGAAGGGTGAAAGAAATCAGTCCTATTCTGACGGCATCAGTTTTACCTCGGGACCACATGCACGTCTGCTTTTTTGTTGCGTATTTGCACGGGATGACTCGAGTCTGAGATTTCACTGAGATTCACAGACCTCTAACAGATGTCAACGCAGTGCTCATGCAGCTGTTTCCATCAGCTGTGCACGATCATTCAGAGACAAATCTGTGGAATAACTCAGGGACAGTTGTTACCAATGCTTTAAGAACGTGCACCATGTCCACAATAAATGTTTTTCTCCACGGGAAAATGCCATTTACGGATTTTTCATTAACCCTTAAAACCTGAATTTTTTTTGGGGGGAAAAAAATTTTTTCAACTAAATTTTTACCTCTTTTAAAAAAAAAAAAAAAAAGGTTTTTTTTTTTTTTAACTTAATTATTTAAATTAATTTTTTATTTTCAATGAGGGGGGGAGGAAAAAGGAGGGGAAAAATAAATTTATAAAAAAAAAAGGGGGGGAAAAATGAGGATGCATACAAACAAATAAAAAAGGAAGGGAAGTAGGGGAGGGGTTTAAATTTATTTATTTTACACTCTTTTTCTTAACTTTTTTGGTTGGAGGAAATCTAAAAAATAAATCTTATTTATTAGAGATAAAGGAGTCTCCAACTCCAGCCTCAAGAGTAGGTGCATGTTTTCCTGCATCACCCAACACACAAAATGAAACAAATGGCTAGTTCCAGACGGGGAGGGGGGGGAGAGGTGGGGAAAAATAGATAGTGGAGGGGGGAGGGGGGAGAATAGAAAAATAAAGGAAAGACCTGTGGGGGAAAACTTGGGAATTCGAGAGAAAAAAAATAAAAAAAAAATAATTTAAGATAATTGGGAAACTATAAAAAATATAAAAATAAAAATAAATATCCAAGCATCTGAAAAGGGAGAAAAGAGAAAAGAAAAAAAAAAAAAAAACAAAAGAGAAGGAGAAGAGAAGAAAGAAAAGAAACAAAAAAAACATAAACTGAAGAGAAGAAATCAGCGCATTGCAACAAGCTCCGCGGACCCAAACTTCACTAATACTCTGAAATCAAAAAAAAAACAATTCAAATTCATAATTATTTTTGTATTTTTTTTATAAAATATTATTTTTTTTTTTTTAATTTTTTATTTTCTTATTTATAATAAAAATTATTATTATTATTCTATACAATAAATCAAATTTAAAATATAAAAAAAAAAAAAAAAAATGATGAAAACCTTACAATGAAAAAAAAAAAAAAATATTTTTGCCCCCTATAATTAATATTTCTTTCTCACAAAATTTAAACAAAAAAGAAAATTAAAATATCCAAAAAAAAATATTATTAAAAAACCAAAAAATCTTCAACTTTATATGTATAAAAAAATATTATATAAAAAAAAAATATACACATAAAATATTATATAGATAAAAAAAAAAATAATATGATAGAAAACTATACCTTGAAAAGTTAAAGATATAATATTTTTTTCATACAACAATAAACATGAGTGTGGGTAGTATCGAAAAATAATGATCCAAAAAAGAAAAACAAAAAAATAATAAAATAATTAAAAAAGAGATAAAAAAAAAAAATCAAAAAACAACAATTTATAATTAAAATTTAAAAAAAAAAATTAAATGGTAGAATAAAATAAAATAATATAAATAAAGCAACTCATTCCCTCCCCCCTCTCCCCAATCTCTCCCCTCCTTCTCTTCGGGCTTCCCATTTCTAACAACTCAAAAAATAATAATATAAAAAACCAAAGAACAAAAGACAAGAGAAACACATCCACAAAGACTTATTTGAAAAAAAAAATTCACCACAAAAGCGCGGGGGGGGGTTAAGGCCTGCACATGACGAGTGAAACGTCCCCCAATCACTCCAGATCCAAAGTTAATGCTTTATAAATGATAATAAACATAATTACTCGTGAGGAAAACTTATTTTCAGCCACTATTCTCTGCCAAAAAGGAAACGAAATGCATCCAGTACCACCAAACCAGGAGTTTCTGTCCAAATCAGAGATGCCTGTTCGCATTGGATCAGTTCTATCAGAGGATCTCAGAGTTTAGCTAATTACAGGGGAATGATGACATCACAAACCACCGACACATGGGATTAAAATCACAGATAAATCTCTGTAATTATCACAGGACATGTGGTCCCTACTGATCCCGTCAGAATAGCGCTTTAAATGTGAAAGAAGACATTTCATAAAAATGAAAGATACATCATCCTAAAACACGCACACACACACATCTGCAGCATCCTGTTAAATATACCAGCATCCGGCTGCTGACCACCACATGCAGACTTCAGAGAAGAAACAGACGGCGTTTCAGTCACAGAGGAAACAGATGACATCTTTTCTGATTCACATCTTCTCTTTGGCAAAAACAACAAGCAAAGCGAGGAAAGATGTTACATAAACGCTGAATAATTAGAGAAGTTCTAACGTTTTAAATCAGTTTTTCATTCTGGACTGAACTCGAATCTCTGTTACACGCTGAAAAGATGCAGAAGATGTCGTCCTTATAGCTACAGAATCACAGGATGGGAGTTCCTGATCGGGGTGCGTTTACCAGGCGAGCTGGAGCACAGCAGAGAGGGAGGGGGGAGGGGCCAGCAGGTGGCAACCTGATTATTTTCAGGCCGAATAGTGTGCTATGCTAGTGCTTTAATGAAGTGCATGCAAGCTCCTCTCTGCTTAGAGTTTCATGTTCACAGATGAAAAACGTCTGTGAACTAGATCGTAAAAATGTAGATTAAAAATTATCAGCATCTACTAATAATTAAGAAAAAGTTTGGAAAAAAAAATTGAAAAATGGAGAATAAAAAATATCAGCATCTACAAAAAAAAAAAAAAAAAACTTGAAAAAAAAAAAAAAAAAAGAAAAAAAAACAGCATCTACTAATCAATTAAGCTGGATAATGTGAAAGGAGCTCTGTATGGACTTTTTGAAATCCAGTCATTTGAATATGTTTGGAATTTGTTTTCTGTTCCAAAAACACTGGTCAAAGCTAGCAAACAATAGAAAAATAATAATTATTAGTGTTTCTACCCTTTTTTTCAAAAAAAGAAAAACTATAATCATTATAATTCACCTATTATAGAGTAAAAGAACAGCCGAGTTTGTCTTTTTGAATGGCATCATGTCTCTTTGTGACCCGTCTCCTCCATGGACACAGCATCTAACATGCGTCATCTGGAGACACAAACCTGAAAGTTAAATCATTTGTGTATATTCATCCAACAGGTTGCTCATAAGGGTTGTACAACATATTAAATGAACAACTGACGTAAATGTCAGAGAGAGGGCCGAGTTGTTTATTGCACTAACTGCTATTGGAATCATCAACTCAGATTTCATAAAGATGCTTTTATTTTGTAAACAATCAATTTCAAGATTCTGTTTAATGAAAAACAAATATATATTTTCTAAAACACAGGAAGGTTGATTCTTGAGGACAACTGACATTTTTCAGCGTTTGTTTGATTAAAGCAGAAAAATCTGCTCATCTTTCCTGCTTGTGCTCAAATCAACAACCTACTGCATCACCATTCGGTAAAAACTACGAGCGGGATGCGATTCAAAGAAACAATCCAAATAAGTACAGACTTTGTCATGAATTCATCCTGATTAATCACATTTTAATAGCATTACAAAAACTGACCCACAACGTCACATTTTCTTTCATTTCAATAGATTTTCCAGGAAAACTGAATCAACACAGATATTAATATTATAAACTCCAGCTCTATTATTGTCTGACCAAATACATTTAATTGCATTTCAACTTTTGAAAAAAGCAGAAAAAGAAATAAAAATGATTCCTGGCCAAAACTGAACAGACCTAAAGCTTAAGTTAACCATTTAAGTACTTTAACTAATAACTGCCTGTTTTCTAATTAAGAGTCTAAAACATATTAAAGTATTTTTTTAATGTTTCTGTCCATGTTTTTCATTAGGAGGCAGTTTCCTGCTTCCTGCAGCCTCGATGGGGGAGGGGCCTGTGGAGGGGGAGGGGCCTGCAGTAGCACCTGCAGCTAACAAAAGTGTCCACTAACACCAGAAAATCTCCCGGGCCTTTACACAGACAGAGCACTCAGAGGTCTGACAGCGCCGTGTCCGTCAGCAGAACCGGGTGCACCAGAAAACTGGCCCTGACAAAGGTTCCACTTTTCTTCTGATGCAAACTGGGATTAAACGCGTTGACATTTTTTAACCTGTTGTCTCATAATTAATTAATCGCTCTTAACATGTTACAGTGAAAACTTGACTGAAAATGCTGTTGTATAAAGCCGATGCTGTTTCCTGCCCCTTGGTGGATGGATGCATTTGGCACTACGATAATTCTGATGTCACCATCACAGATTTTATTGGTACAATAACTGTTAAATAATCACAGTTTTACGATTATCAGGATTATTATTTTAATTCCCAATCACCATAAATGTGCAAAATCACATGAACACTCATCACAGGTTTGTCTAAACGGACGTATTAAAGGTGCTATAGAAGATGTTTCAGAAAGCAGAGGCTGTTTCTGAATAATGGACACGCGCAAAAATGGCTGAACGAAAAACATCTTCTGTAACACCGTTAATGCATAAAATGCCTTTTTGAATGAACTCAGTTTCCTTAGTTTTTACACATGAATGCATAAACGATAAGCGTATCACTCATGCCGTATTCAGAGTCTGACTTTGGTATTATCTTGGTAAGGGGGGGGGGTGGATTCTGGGCATGTTGGTAGTGATCCGTGGAGACCAGAACCCACTAAAACCCACCTCATCCTCCGTATTTATGAGCCGTTCCACGTATCAGACGCCGTTTTTGCCGTCGTCGTTCACACACGACCTCTGATGTAAGTGATGATATTGAGGAATCTTCTCGATGAAATAATCGTAGCACTTGATGATAATTACTGGTGAAAGTAAATAATCCCGACGTCCCCGTTTGTCACACGGTAACAAACGGCACTAAAATGCTAATTAGCTCGTTTAAATAACGTTTTGTTAAAGGGCCAAATAAAGGTTTCAGATTGGGGGAAATGGCTGGTCTGCCGTTTCTTCCTGGTTCGGGCTCTGCAGGGTTGACCCTCTCGTCCCGTCACTGTGGGGGGGGGGCAGCGGTTGTACCTGTGGACGGTAAACTGAGTCCATGGGCGTGGTGTTTCCTGGTCCGGTCCGTGGTCTACAACTCCTCTCCTCGTCTGCCACGTCTTCACTTTGCGTTTTCTTTCTGGGCGGCGGCGCTCTTCCCCCCCCGGGCCGCCGCCGGGCTCCCCCTCTCGGCTACGGGAGGTCTGGGCTGGGTGGCGTTGGGCTTCCTCTCTGGAAGCTCTCGTCTCTTGGTGACGTTTCCGTCCCTCTCCGCTCTCTCCATCTTCTCCCGGAGAGCCTTCTCTCTGGCTAGCCGCTGCCTCTCCATCAGCTCCTTCTCTCTACTCGCCTCCTCCCTCTCCACTTTCTCTCGCTCCAACTTCTCCTTCACCGCTCTCTGCTTCTCCAGTCTTTCTTTCTCCAGGTCCTTCATCACTTGTTCCCTCGCCATCCTCTCCCTCTCTTTTCTAGCAGCCATCTCTTTCTCTGCTTTTTCCTTCTCTAAACGTTCTCTTTCTGCTCTCTCTCTCTCTATTCTCTCTTTCTCCTGTGTGATTCTAGCTCTCTCTCTGGCTACACGTTCCCTTTCTTCCTTTTCTTTAGCTGCTCTCTCCATCCTCTCTTTTTCTGCTCTTTCTTTGGCAATTCGTTCCCTCTCTTGCTTCTCCTTCTCAGCCATCTCTCTTGCAATCCTCATCCTCTCCTTAGCGATGCGTTCCCTTTCTAGTCTCTCTCTTCTCTCTAGCAATCCTTTCTTTTTCTTGTCGTTCCCTCTCCAGCCTCTCTCTCTCTTTCTCTCTAGCAATCCTCTCCTTCTCTTGTCGTTCTTTCTCCAGCCTCTCTCTCTCTCTCTTCTCTCTAGCAATCCTCTCCTTCTCTTGTCGTTCTTTCTCCAGCCTCTCTCTCTCTTTCTCTCGAGCGATCCTCTCCTTTTCTTGTCGTTCTTTCTCCAGCCTCTCTCTCTCTTTCTCTTTAGCAATCCTTTCTTTTTCTTGTCGTTCCCTCTCCAGCCTCTCTCTCTTTCTCTCTCGAGCGATCCTCTCCTTCTCTTGTCGTTCCTTCTCCAGCCTCTCTCTCTCTTTCTCTCGAGCGATCCTCTCTTTTTCTTGTCGTTCCCTCTCCAGCCTCTCTCTCTCTTTCTCTCTAGCAATCCTTTCTTTTTCTTGTCGTTCCCTCTCCAGCCTCTCTCTCTCTTTCTCTCTAGCAATCCTTTCTTTCTTCTTGTCGTTCCCTCTCCAGCCTCTCTCTCTCTTTCTCTCTAGCAATCCTCTCCTTCTCTTGCCGTTCTTTCTCCAGCCTCTCTCTCTCTTTCTCTCGAGCGATCCTCTCTTTTTCTTGTCGTTCCCTCTCCAGCCTCTCTCTCTCTTTCTCTCGAGCGATCCTCTCTTTCTCGAGCCTCTCCTTTTCTAACCTTTCTCGCTCTTGCCTCTCTCTTTCTTTT
Organism: Atherinomorus stipes; assembly: GCA_023101725.1. NCBI lineage: Eukaryota > Metazoa > Chordata > Actinopteri > Atheriniformes > Atherinidae > Atherinomorus > Atherinomorus stipes. The sequence continues at coordinate 216,444 of JALJCO010014054.1, forward strand.
GCGATGCGTTCCCTCTCCATCCTTTCCTTTTCAGCTCGCTCTCTCTCCATCCGCTCTTTCTCCCTCTCTGCCTTTTCCTTTTCTGCCCTCTGTCGTTCCCTGGCAAGGCGCTCTTGCTCCATCCTTTCTTTTTCGGCCCTCTCCTGCTCCCGTCGCTCCCTCTCCTCCCTGGTAGCCTTTTCTTTAGCCATTCTCTCCTTCTCCTCCCTCTCCGCCTCCTTCCTCTTCTCCTCCCTCTCCCTCTCTGCCTCCGCCTCCTTCCTCTTCTCCTTCTCCTTCTCCTTCTCCACCCTCTCCGCCTCCTTCCTCTTCTCCTTCTCCTCCCTCTCTGCTTCCTCCCTCTCCGCCTCCTTCCTCTTCTCCTTCTCCACCCTCTCCGCCTCCTTCCTCTCCTCTTTGAGTTGATCTTGGGCCTTCTCCAACATCTTCATCCTGCTGGCCCAGGCCGCCTCCCTCTCCTCCTCCTCCTCGGCCAGGAAAGCCTTGATCTCCACCAGAGCGATGTGAGCGATCCTCTTCGCCTCCATCTTCTCGTGGATCATCCTCAGCTCTTTTCTCAGGGCCGAGCGCAGCTTGGCCCCCCCGATGCTGGGACGGACTGACATTCAGAATTTAAATGTTTTAGTTGAAGAGCTACGAAAGATTATTTTCCACCATCACACAGCAACCGAGGAGGGGCTGGAGATGCAGGACGGTCGGCATATTAGTGAACGATATCTTTTAATAGCTCAAACTTACGAAACTTCACACAGTGATGTTAAAAAGTCAGTACAAGTTATGCAAATATATTCTGGTCCTGATCAGATTTTAAGCATAATAAGAAAGAAAATGCAAACGTTCGTAATCATCTACAGAACAAACAACATTCAGGGTGTGAAAGCTACGTGCATCCAAGCACAACTGCAGTAGTACACGATTCAAGCAGCAATAACTTCAAGATAAGGTTTTTCTGCATGACGTCATCAGTCACTATTACTGGAGACAATCAACTGCTGGGGCCCATCAGTCTGTGGAGGGTTTTAAGGGTTGCTTCAAAACTATTTTGGGTTCATAATTCTGCAGAGAGAACGATTAAACACAAGCAGAAGACATGCCAGATATTAGACAGGTAGATGACAGATACTCGGCCCAATTCCAGTTCTTATTTTCATCCCCTCCCCCTGGCCTTAGCACTCGAAACTCAGATTAAATTATTCCCCTAAGAAATGGGACGACCCTTTGAAATCCTCATCCGGCACCGACAGTCGTCCGTGGTGCAGTAATCTGACGTCAGGCTGTTTCCGGAAGAGTTGAATGGAAATACCGTCTGCAGCAGCAATAATCGCCCTTTCCACTGCGACTGGACGGAAAAGGAGACGCCTTCCATTCAAGCTCACGTTAATGTTACGTTACACACATGAGCAGATGCACACGACGTTACCAAACTCGCCATTTTTTCACATTCGGAATAAAACTGTCTGGAATACATTAAAACGACCTTAAAATAGCTCATTTCAGACTTTATTTACAAAAAAACACATTTAGGGCTAACAAACAATTATTTTGATAATCAATTATGCCCTATTCTGACGGGATAAGTATTACGTAGGGACCACATGTAATAAATAAATTACTCCCCCGTTATTACCAACGCTGTAACCACTTACACCACCGCGGGAAAATGCAGTTTACGGATATTTCATACTACACAATAGGCCACATGACTGGTGAAACTTCCCCGATCACTCCGACTCCAAAGTTAATACTTTATAAATGATCATAAACATAATAATTTGGAAGGAAAACCTATTTTATAGCCTCTATTCTTCGCCAAAAAGGAAACAAAATGCATCCAGTACCACCAAATCAGGTGTTTCTGTCCAGATCACAGAGATGCCTGTTCGCATTGGATCAGTATTATCAGAGGACATCACAAATCACCAACATGGCCGATTCACACGGGATTAAAATCACAGACAATCTCTGTAATTATTACAAATGACATGTGGTCCCTGCTGATCCCGTCAGAAAAGCACTTTAGTTACCGATTATTCTGTCGATTAGTCAACTAATCAGATCCTGCGAAAATTGCGGGATATTTACAGTAGCGGCCAAAGGTTTGCCCCCCTCACTGCATTTAATGGGACTTTTACTGCTAGTGTGTGTTTATTTATCTCAATAAACTAATCCAGAAAAGACGAGCCGACAGAAAGGCGACAAGGCAACAAAGCTTATAATCAATAAACGATTAGTCGATTATGAAATTGGTCAACGACTATTCTGACAGTTGATTAATTGACTAATCATTGACTAATAGTTTTTAATAATAATTATACACTTAAATAATTTATAATAATTTCAACAACAACAATAATAATAATCGTTTTCTTAATTGATTTTACAAAATAACACAAGATTTCATCGTTCCGTTATAAAATCTTGTGGTATTTCATGAAATCTCATGAGATTTCGTAATATAATGAAGATACCTCACGAGATTTCATTAGTAAAATAGATCCATACCGCATTTTTAAATATAGATATGGTATTGAAATATAAAAAATATTGCGATATTTCAGTGTATCAATATTTTTTCACACCCCTATTAAATGATCAGGTGACCCCTTTGTAGTCAGTTGAGGTGCAGCCGGGTCATTATGGAAAAATAAAGGAAAAAAAACTAGTACCGGGATATAATGATATGTGTAAATATCACATCTCTCTCATGTAAATATCGTACCGCGATATATCAGTGTATCGCACAGCATCAGTGTGTCCCGCCTGACTGAAGGACCTTCAGAGAGCTGAACGTGACAGACTGATGACGTCACACAGAAAACAGATGCTCCAACTTATAACTGCCCAAAGCTGAATAATGACGTGAACTTGTTTAAAAACTTGCTAAAACCTTAGACCAGAAGAACAGCAGGAGGGTGCATCTACGTTTCACAACTGTATCTTTGCCTTTTCATAATTCATTTCTCTGTTCTTTTTTAGAAAAAGCTCCACGTGTCTATTTCTAAATGTAAGGATTAGTTAGTGTATTATGTAAAACTGCATCTTCAAGACAAGAATGAACCTTTTCAATCCAACCAACCGTCTGTGAATGAGTGGCATGCAGCAAGCAGGTTTTCTACCTGTTGTGTTTGTTTTATCTGCAGCTTCTCCTGATGCAGAAAGCAGAGACAACATGTGTTCACATGATGAGATGCTTCTTTCTCCCACAAAGGTTTATCATGTCATTTTTAAACAACCCCCACCGAAGGACAGGCAGGCGCTACCTTTTGGGAGTTTCACGTCCTCATCTGTGGCGTCTAATGTCTTCTCTTCTAGGATGACACATCAGAGTATGGGACACTAATGTCTGCATGTCAGCAAGACCAGTCACCTCACACACTCGGATCATCATCATCATCATCAATGCACTTGTCTAATATCTTAAACATATGAAACTACTTCAAGTCAAAGCATGCTCACAGTGAAACTGTGATGCAGGGAGTCCATGGATTTATGCATCTTCTAACAGGCGTGCACGTGAGGCGGCATTCCAGGTTTAGCACAATGATTTTGAGAAATTTCACTCATTTAATGGTTTAAAGTGCAGCTAGTGCAGGAAGTCTACAATCCTGCACAAGCTGCAGAGCAAAGAGAACCAAACACACACAGATACGAGTTTATACTACGCATGCTTTTTAGGCTTCAGAGGGTGAGAAAGCCGGAACCCTGACACTTTCATGCCTCGTTCAGAGCAAAGAGAACCACACACACAGATACGAGTTTATACTACGCATGCTTTTTAGGCTTCAGAGGGTGAGAAAGCCGGAACCCTGACACTTTCATGCCTCGTTCAGAGCAAAGAGAACCAAACACACACAGATACGAGTTTATACTACGCATGCTTTTTAGGCTTCAGAGGGAGAGAAAGCCGGAACCCTGACACTTTCATGCCTCGTTCAGCCACTCGCTATCACACCAAGTGGCACAGGATGACGACCACATGGACAGTACCTTTACTTCTACCTCTCCTCTTCACCTCCTTCTTGTCCTCTAGAAAGTTTAGAAGCACACAAAGCTGAGCCAAGTGCAAACGTCTGACTGGAATTAGACGAGTGAACGAGCCCGGCGTACGGTACCTTTTCTCAGCCCGGCCCTCCGGAGAGCATGGCCTTTTAGCTTCTTCTCATCTGAGCCAGCAGACAGGGAAGAACGTCACTGAAAACCCCCATGCATGGAAAATAATCTGCACCACGGGGCATCGGGCCACATTATCAAACCTTTTTCACAGGCTTCGAGAATAAAATCGCTATATTACAAGAGTAAAGACGTAAATTTACAGGAATAAAGTCTTGATGTTGTAAATTTAGAAGAGGAAAGTTGACAGAAATGAGGGTGGTGAAGATGGGGGGGGGGGACTGGCTGGAACCGGTCAATCCCAGGGTTATTTGTCTGTTTATTTTATTATTTGTTTTGTTTTTATACGATATGGATCCCCAGAGTCTGGAATAAGGAGATTTCTGTCCATGGATGCATCAGCGGCAAAGATCCTTTTCTGCTCCTTCTTTGGCTCAAACCGAAAAACTGTTGAACGACTCCAGAAGTTTAGACGTGCATGAAATGAACTCATCTGTGTTGCATTCTCGCGCGTTTCCACTGTCCACTTCGTACGATTGACTTTATTTTAATGAAATTACTTTATTCTCATAAATTTATGACTATTCTTGTAAAACTATGATTGTATTCTCATAAATGTACAACTATCTTGTAGATTTATGACTGTTCTCGTTAAATTTTGACTTTATTCACAGAAAATTGACTTTCTTCTTGTAAAAATACGTTATGCTTTTAAAATTGACTTTTTGTAAACTTGACATAATCATTGTAAAATTATGTCTTTATTAATTGACTTTCTTGAAAATGTTCAACTTTGTTCCCATAAAATTATGATTATTTTTGTAAATTCATGACTTTATTTTCATTAATTATGACTTTGTTCTCGTAAAATTCTGACTTTATTCACATAAAATTGACTTTCTTCTCGTAAATATACAACTTTATTCGTATAAAATCATGATTATTTTTTGTAAATTTACAACTTTCGTCTTGCAAAATTATGACTTTATTCACATCAAATTGACTTTCTTCTTGTAAATATACAACTTTATTCTTACAAAATTATAACTATTTTTTGTAAACTTATGACATTATTACCGTAAAATTATGACTTTATTCACATCAAATTGACTTTCTTGAAAATGTTCAACTTTGTTCCCATAAAATTATGATTATTTTTGTAAAATTTATGGCTTTTTTTTTTTCTTTCTTTTTTTTTTCTGGACAACAGACTCGACTGGAAATGCAACAGTGACTACATCTACAAGAAAGGTCAGAGCAGACTCTACTTCTTAAGGAAGCTGAGATCATTCAACGTCTGCACCAAGATGTTGCAGATCTTCTACAAGTCTGTTGTGGAAAGTGACATCAGCTTTGCAGCATCTGCTGGAGCAGCAGCATCAGAACCAGGACCAGGACCAGAACCAGGACCAGAACCAGAACCAGAACCAGAGACTTGAAGAAACTAAACAAGCTGATCAAGAAAGCTGGTTCTGTGCTGGGAATAACTCTGGAGCCGCTGGAGCTGATCGTTCAGAAAAGAATGCTGCACAAGCTGATGAAGATGATGGAGGATTCTTCCTCCTCTCCACAACACGGTGAAGAATCAACAGAGTGTGTTCAGTGGGAGGCTGCATCAGGTTCACTGTAGGACGGAGAGATACAGAAATTCATTCCTGCAGCAGCATCACCCTGAAAAACAAGACTGACTGATTTATTTGTTTATTTAAAAAAAAAAAAAAAAAAAGTGAGCTTTTACAATACTGAATTTCCCTTCTGGGATGAATAAAGTATTTTTCATTTCATTTCATTATTCACCTACAATTATGATTTTTTTCCACATAAAACTGCCTTTTTTTCTTGTAAATTAATAACTTTATTCTCATAAAATTATGATTTTTCTGTGAATTTGTGACTATTTTTGTACAACTATGACTTTATTTACATAAAACTGACTTGTTTCTTTCAAATTCACAACTTTATTCTCCTAAAATAATGAATATTCTTGTAAAATAATGACTTTTCTTGTAAATTTTAGGCTTTGTTATGTTATAACTAGTTTTGCAAATGTGTGACTTTATTCTCATAAATTCTCATGAAATAATGCATTTTTTTTGTAATATTACTACTTTAATCTTGAAGTCTGTAATTTATTTTTTTTATGTGGCCATAATAATCCGTTGTAATCTGCACCCTCTTCTGGTGAAATGAAATGCAACACATCTGGTAAAACTCTAGAAAATGGAATTAAAGTGTCCCTAAATTAGTTGTGTTTTGGTTAGAGAAACCTTCCTTCCTTGTAGAAAGATTTGTGAAACAGGTGATCTCAGAGTGTGATGACAGCTCAGCAGAATAAAATGGACAATAAATCAAATATGATAATAACACTGATATCATGCTGTAAAAAATGGCAGTTTTCGGGCAGAAAAGTCAAAGTGGTGTTATATTTTAATTAGGGCTGTCAAATCGATTAATCGAGATTGATCCTATTGTCAAACAACAGATTGATTTATTAATTAGTACTGCTATATGCAGAAAATACATTAACTTCTGTTTTACAACTTAAAGGCTAAAACCAAGCCAGAGATGTGGGAGCAGTCCAGGACTCAGAGCTGAATTTCAGCTTCACATTCGTACAGTTGTGAAGTCACCCTGTGAGGACGTATCAGCATCATTCTGGACTAAACTGTTGCCATCTGAAGGACTTTAGGGAGACATGTAAGGACACGGTTTCAGTAGTCTAGTCTACTAAAGATAAATGCAGAATCCCTGCTGAGACACCTTTAACCCTAAATGTGTCATAGAAGTGAGGAAAACAATGTGATTAATCGCGATTAATCTTTTTAACAGCCCTAATTTTAATCATATTCATGATGCAACACACACATGTAGGCACACTCATCCAAAAAGCAGGGGGGGAAAATCTGTTTGATTTTATTATATTTCACTGTTTTAGTATTTTAATCAGTGTGAAAGGGAGAATCACACTTCCAATTCGTTTTAAATGATTCTAGTTCATTTTTAAGCTCAGGAAACATGTACTTTTGAATATATTTCAGTTTCAGAGACAGTTTAATGCAACTACAAATAATACACAATAAACTCCCATATCAAGCATCCATGAGTTCGTCAGAGAAGACCTGAATGGACTGAAGGTGGTCTGACAGCAGCCGGTTCATAGACGCTACAGTCTGCCTCAGCTGACCTCACACCTTCCTCCTGGTCCACATGGACGTCAGATGGTGCTGCTTGTTCTGGTTGTGTCATTAAAATCAGCTGTTTTCAATCTGCTCCGCCACACTGGACACCTGAATGAGCAGCACTTGCTCACCGAGTGATGGAAGTCAGGGAATCACCCAGCCAACGAGGGATTTCCTCCTCTGCAAACTCCCAGCGATCACTGGCATGATCTGGACCTCCAGCCAGCGCGGTCACAACCCGGAGAACGACATGTGGAGGTTAGCGATGACGAGTGGGCTACAAGGGTTCTGCAGGTGGTTAATGACGGTGTCGTCATGCAACAACTCAGAGTTGGAAATGAACTCATACACGAATAAAAAACTCTGAAACATTGAGTTTGTTGTCCCAGCTCTCCATTTTCTATTTAACGACTTCACCCTCAAACACCCCCCCCCCCCGCTGCCTGCTTCATCCCAACCATGAGAAGCTGTCTCAGTTTTCCACAAGTCTCTTTTAGTCCAGTTTGGTCTTTCTCTTAACGTCTGAGAGCATTGCTGATATTAAATTGTAAATCTCTTTATTGTCTTACTGAAGTTGATGAAATTTAGGGATGCACGATATTGGAATTTTGGCCGATATCCTATATTTTGAAAATCATGTGGCCAATAACCGATATCTATACCGATATTAAAGCTAAAAAAAAACTAAGCAGTCATGGCAAATAGCAGTTTTGTTATCCGTTTCCAACATTTTGAAAAATAGGGGTGGGAAAAAATATTACACTAAAATATCCCCAAATTTTTTATTTGTCAAATTCATATTTAAAAATGCGGTATCAATCTATTTTACTTACAAAATCTTGCGAGATTTTATTCTGTTAAAAAGTTGCGATATTTCATGAATTCTTGCAAGATTTTGTTAGTATCATAGATCAATACCGCGTTCTTAAATGTCAATATGACATCAGTATATGAAAATATCGTAACATTTTCGTGAGTTCTCGCAAGATTTCGTAACAGAATGATGACATATTGCGAGATTTCGTGAGTAAATTAGATCGATGCCACGTTTTTAAATGTCAATATGATATCAGCAAATGAAAATTTTGCAATATTTCAGTGTATCGATGTTTTTTTTCACCCCTAGGCTTTAGAAGTTTTCAAGTCTGTAAAAAAGAAGTTTTTGAAGAAAAAGGGTTTTTTTTCTTTTAAACTTTAGAAACAGCGGACTGCTCGGTTAAATATCGGTTAAATGTCGGTGGGGTGGCCCATGTCTGATACTCAGTTTTAAGGCTGATATACAGTAGGCCGATACAAATAGGGGGCCGATTATATCGCGCATCCCTAATGAAAATCATTTCTTGAGTGTGTGACTGCAAAATAAACATTATCATTTTAAAGGTGATAGCTACAAGTTTATCTCCCCCCCCCCCCGGGTAGGTGTCACTCTCACACTCGGTTACTCAATGGAATACAGAACCAGCTAACATTTAATTAGCATTACCAAATGTTTAAAGGTGCCATCGGATCAAATGTCACTTGTCTGTGGTTTTGGGGGTTAATCTGATCTGAGCCCCTGTTCATGAACAGTCAGCTTTGTGTCTTTGTTCAGAAACGGTTGAATCAGACAGCAGCTTATCGTTCTACGTAGTTCATAATCTCCAGTTAGAGCACACTACCAACTGACCCCCCCCCCCCCCTCCGAAAAAAACATAGATTAATTCAAGTCTGGCTTTTTGTACAAATGGATTTTAAATAAAACTTCTGCAGCAACACTGAAGGAGACGACCATAACATTGTCATTACCCGTAAGTTTATTTATTTTCTTGTCTGATAAACATAGTTCACTGTCTGATGCCCACGATGCTAACAGACAGCATCTGACTGCTAGCTACCAGCAGGTTGACCTAGTTTCTCTAAGTAAGGCTATGGCCACATACGGTTGTAGCCAATCAAAAATAAAGTCAACTTGGTCTCCGGGCAGATCATATCAGTACCGAACCCAACCCTTTTAGTGAGGAGGGAAATCTGCGTGCCAAATCACCCAAATCTCGGCGCTGGCAGAGTAACCAGATGTAAATATTTATATATTTTGGACCCGTCAAAACTGATAAAACACTTATTTATATGCTATAAAAAAAAAAGTAAAATTAATATTTCATTCTGCACCCTTCTAGACGTGTGGATGTATTGTTTTTGAAAAATTATTGTTTTGATGAAAAAGTTGTAGCTATCACCTGTAAGTTTTCATTGCATTTCCTAACTTTTTAGAATGAGCCTAATCAACGTGACATTTTTCTTCTTTACTACACTAAACAGACCCTTTATGCCTGATGATATTTGATACCTGCATTTCTGAGACATACGGCATCATCATTTGGTAAAAACCCTGTTGGATACCTGTCTGACAATAATAACACTGACGTCACACAGTAATACAACTGCACACGCATGGAAATTATTCTCGGCTTATTTGTCTTTTTGCATTTCATTAAAAGGCCAAAAAAAAAGACTGAATCTCCTGTCTATCATTTCTTGGTTCAGGTGTTTAAGGGACAGCTCTTAAAGATACTGGAGTTCAAACCAGATTGTCTCAGACAGAAAGCAGCAAGGGGGGCTGCAGGAAGAAAAATAAAACTGTTTTATATTGAAGAAGGTAAATTTGTTGAAGTTAATCCCTAAATTTTATGTCTAAGTTTTTTTGACAACACTATCAACATGTCCTCTGACTTATATACAGCACGGGGGGGGGGTATAGGACACGTCAACGTTTTTCTCAAAACATATTTCTAGAAGAGATATTGACATGAAGTTTGCACCAGATGTCAGCAACAACCCAAGTAATGCACACATTCAAAGAAATCCTACATTTATGTCCATAAATGAAGTTATGTGTAATATAGTGAAATGACACAGTAATAAGTATTGAAAACGCTTTCTGAAATTTATTTACTACTCAGTGTAAAAACCTTTGTTGGTGGTTCCAGCCTCCCCGACGCCTCCTGTTTGGAGAAACCAGTGGAAAACGTTGCTCAGGTGTGATTTTGGTCCATTCTTTCATATAAATGCCTTCAAATCTTCTGTGAACTCGGATCTTCAGTTCTTTTTGGTCGGGTGATTGACAGGTCCGTTCTAGCAGCTTTATCTTCTTCTTCTTAAAGCAGGTGAGTGTTTCTGGTCCGTTCTAGCAGCTTTATCTTGTTCTTCTTAAAGCAGGTGAGTGTTTCTGGTCCGTTCTAGCAGCTTTATCTTCTTCTTCTTAAAGCAGGTGAGCGTTTCTGGTCCGTTCTAGCAGCTTTATCTTCTTCTTCTTAAAGCAGGTGAGTGTTTCTGGTCCGTTCTAGCAGCTTTATCTTCTTCTTAAAGCAGGTGAGTGTTTCTGGTCCGTTCTAGCAGCTTTATCTTCTTCTTAAAGCAGGTGAGCGTTTCTGGTCCGTTCTAGCAGCTTTATCTTCTTCTTCTTAAAGCAGGTGAGCGTTTCTGGTCCGTTCTAGCAGCTTTATCTTCTTCTTTTTAAAGCAGGTGAGTGTTTCTGGTCCGTTCTAGCAGCTTTATCTTCTTCTTCTTAAAGCAGGTGAGCGTTTCTGGTCCGTTCTAGCAGCTTTATCTTCTTCTTAAAGCAGGTGAGCGTTTCTGGTCCGTTCTAGCAGCTTTATCTTCTTCTTCTTAAAGCAGGTGAGTGTTTCTGGTTCGTTCTAGCAGCTTTATCTTCTTCTTCTTAAAGCAGGTGAGTGTTTCTGGTCCGTTCTAGCAGCTTTATCTTCTTCTTAAAGCAGGTGAGCGTTTCTGGTCCGTTCTAGCAGCTTCATCTTCTTCTTCTTAAAGCAGGTGAGCGTTTCTGGTCCGTTCTAGCAGCTTTATCTTCTTCTTCTTAAAGCAGGTGAGCGTTTCTGGTCTGTTCTAGCAGCTTTATCTTCTTCTTAAAGCAGGTGAGCGTTTCTGGTCTGTTCTAGCAGCTTTATCTTCTTCTTCTTAAAGCAGGTGAGCATTTTCTGGTCCGTTCTAGCAGCTTTATCTTCTTCTTCTTAAAGCAGGTGAGTGTTTCTGGTCCGTTCTAGCAGCTTTATCTTCTTCTTCTTAAAGCAGGTGAGTGTTTCTTGGCTGTGTGGTGGGACAGTCGTTTTGCTGAAAGATCCAGCCTCTTCTTCATCTTCAGCAGATTCTGGTCCAGAATGTCTCTCTACTTTCCTCCATTCATTCTTCCTTCAATCATATGAAGTCTGCCAGTACCACATGCTGAAAAACAGCCCCCACCATGATGCTCCCACCTCCAAACTTCACTGTTGCTATGGTGTTTTTGGTGCCATTTCTCCTCCAAACATGTTGTGTCTTATGACATCTGCAGAGTTCAGTTCTGGTCTCATCTGACCAGACTATGTTTTCCAGAATGTCATGGGTTTGCCCAGATGTTGTGTTGCAAACTTCAAACCAGCATCAACCTGCTTCTTCTTCAGAAATGGAGTCTTGCGTGGTGTGCGTGCATGAAGGCCATGGTGGTTGAGTGCGTTCCTTCTTGTTTTCTCTGAAACAACTGTAGCTGCTGGTTCCAGGTCTTTCTGAAGCTCTCCACGAGTGGTCCTGGGCTGTTGGAGAACCTTTCTGATGATTGTACTGACTCCTCTGTCTGAAATCTTGTGAGGAGCACCTGGCCGTGGCCGCTTTATGACCATGCCGTGTTCTTTCCACTTCCGGATGATGGTCCCAATGGTGCTCACTGGAACTTTCACAAGTTTACAAATGCACCTGGAACCAATGCCTTCAGTGTGTTTGCAATAAGAAGGCTGCGTAGGTCTTTAGACAGCTCTTTGCTTTTACCCATCATGCAATGCTTCTTGTCTGACACCTTGGTGATGAGAAACCTTTTTAAAGGCATCAATCAGGACTAAAGCAGCTGATATTACTTTGCACTGATAGGGGACAGGATTACTTTCTAAATACTGACAGACTCCAGCTGCTTTCTTGGCTTTCACATCTTTTTGTCTCCATTTCTTCATGTGTTCAATAATTATTCCCTGTTTCACTATATTACACTGAACTTCATTTATGGACACAAATGTTAGCGTTTCTTTGTATGTGTGCATTACTTTGGTTGTTGCCGACATCTGGTGAAAATTTCATGTCAATAGCTCTACTAGAAATATATTTCTGAGAAAAATGTTGACGTGTTAGTACCTTTTTTCCCCTGCTGTAAGACTTTAACTCCCCTGCTCTCTAATTAATCAGGACAGGCTTCTCAAACCCCCCATGTGGAGATAAAGCTTGATTAACTTCATGATAAACAGTGTTTAGGATCCATGTTTGCATCAGACGTCTCACTGCAGGACTGCCGATAAAACCACAAAACAGACAGGCATGTGCAAAAATCTTAAAAATATGTGCAAACATAAATGTAAATACATATTTGTGATATTTCAGATTTGGCCCCGCAGTAGAAACCAGGGAAGAGGACCTCCCACTGCCATCCTCCTCCAGCTGGACCGGGCTACACCGCATCCCAGTCTGGTCCTCACCGGTCGGACCAGGCAGCCTCGTTACAGGCTGTCGCTCTGCTTCCTGTCCTCCTACTGGTTCTGGAGGTCCAGTATGACCCCTTTAACCTCCACGTCATCCGCAGAGGTTGTCTCAGCTGCCGCCTCCTTCCCCTCCTCCTCCTCCTCCTCCTCCTCGCCCCGCTCTACCGGTGAGGACACTACGTCATAAAGGAAGGTGAAGAAGCCATAGATCCAATCAGAGCCCTCCTCAGCTAAAATATTAAGAACCTCCTCGAGCGACTCGGCACTCGCACTACCACCGCCATCTTTGGTCAGGCCTGACGAAAGAGAGAGGAAGAGAGAACAAGGAAGGGAGGAGGTGGAGCATGGAGGGGAGGAAGATGGTAACGTAAAGTTAGGAATGAGGAGGAGAACGGAGAGGAAAGTGAGGATGGATGGAGGGATGGAGCGGAGGAGGCCGGCCACAAAAGCAGGGTAAAAATAAAGGATGATGATGAATGACAAGAGAGAGATAGTAAGTTAAAGCTGAGCCACAGACATGACATCAACATCTCCATCTCCACAGCTGATTTCTGACTCATTACAGTACGAATGCAGGCAGCTGACGAATCAGCAGACACACTGACCATCACATATTATTCATCACTGACAGGAAAGCGATTAAGTTCAGACGGAAATTATAAAGTAATAACAAATTAAATAAAAAGTCTGGAGAATTTGAGCCATCTGCAGAGCAAAACTACTGTAATGAAAAAGGTCAGTAACAGTGTTTTATCCCTGCGTGGATCACCAATTACTGTATCTGTAACACATTATGACATTAGGCATGTAAAACGTCATGTCATGGTTATTGTGAACAAAATTGTCACCATTATCATTATTATTGCGGTACTGTTGAAATGTGCTCGAAATATTGAAAACTTACTTACACACACACTGAAATCATTTCACAGAGTTTTATTAAGTAAAAATAAAAAACAAATTGGCAAGCAGAATATACAGCAGGGGAAAAAAGTACTAACACGTTAACATTTTTCTCAGAAATATATTCCTAATAGAGCTATTGACATGAAATTTTCACCAGATGTTGGCAACAACCAAAGTAATGCACACATACAAAGAAACGCTAACATTTGTGTCCATAAATGAAGTTATGTGTAATATAGTGAAACAGGGAATAAGTATTGAACACATGAAGAAATGGAGACAAAACGATCTGAAAGCCAAGAAAGCATCTGGAGTCTGTCAGTATTTAGAAAGTAATCCTGTCCTCTATCAGAGCAAAGTAATATCAGCTGCTTTAGTCCTGATTGATGCCTTTAAAAAGGTTTCTCATCACCAAGGTGTCAGACAAGAAGCATTGCATGATGGGTAAAAGCAAAGAGCTGTCTAAAGACCTACACAACCTTATTATTGCAAACACACTGAAGGCATTGGTTCCAGGTGCATTTGTAAACTTGTGAAAGTTCCAGTGAGCACCATTGGGACCATCATCCGGAAGTGGAAAGAACACGGCATGATCATAAAGCGGCCACGGCCAGGTGCTCCTCACAAGATTTCAGACAGAGGAGTCAGAACAATCATCAGAAAGGTTCTCCAACAGCCCAGGACCACTCGTGGAGAGCTTCAGAAAGACCTGGAACCAGCAGCTACAGTTGTTTCAGAGAAAACAAGAAGGAATGCACTCAACCACCATGGCCTTCATGCACGCACACCACGCAAGACTCCATTTCTGAAGAAGAAGCAGGTTGATGCTGGTTTAAAGTTTGCAACACAACATCTGGGCAAACCCATGACATTCTGGAAAACATAGTCTGGTCAGATGAGACCAGAACTGAACTCTGCAGATGTCATAAGACACAACATGTTTGGAGGAGAAACGGCACAAAAACACCATAGCAACAGTGAAGTTTGGAGGTGGGAGCATCATGGTGGGGGCTGTTTTTCAGCATGTGGTAATGGCAGACTTCATATCATTGAAGGAAGAATGAATGGAGGAAAGTAGAGAGACATTCTGGACCAGAATCTGCTGAAGATGAAGAAGAGGCTGGATCTTTCAGCAAGACGACTGTCCCACCACACAGCCAAGAAACGCTCACCTGCTTTAAGAAGAAGAAGATAAAGCTGCTAGAACGGACCAGAAACACTCACCTGCTTTAAAGGCCTCCTTCCACTGAAAACCCATTTAACTTGCTCCTTCTGAAATACGGAGGGTTTCCCCTTGTTTACTTACACATGCTGACTTGCTAGCGTTGCGTTCTCCCCAGTCGGCTGTGCTTCCTCATCACAGAAACAATACGAAGAAAAGAGCGAATCGGGAACAGCCTCGCACTTCTACGTCACATTGCAAATAGCGTATCCCACGTGGGGTTTCTATCTGTCCATTGGAAGGCAGGTAACCCTCCACTACACACTAGAAGTAAAGACGGCACGAATGTAACTTCGGAGTTGAGAAGCTAATTAGCTAACTGTTTGTTAGCATGACGGAACAAACTTGTTTGTCGGCTCTATTTCCTGTCTGTAGCGAAATAAGAGCGGAGGGCGGAGCTTCCTTCAAACACTGATGGCAGGCAGCCAATCAGACGGAAATTCATGAGAAGGACCCGGAAAAGCTGCCGTTGGACCACAAGCCTCTCTTCTAGTATACAAATACAGCTGGATACTAAGCAACCAGAAGGTTTTTTTAAACAAACGATGCAGAATGCATTCAATAATAATGGAGAACACAGAAATATTAATGAAATGACCACGGAAGTACAACTTTAAGAAGAAGAAGATAAAGCTGCTAGAACGGACCAGAAACACTCACCTGCTTTAAGAAGAAGAAGATAAAGCTGCTAGAACGGACCAGAAACGCTCACCTGCTTTAAGAAGAAGAAGATAAAGCTGCTAGAACGGACCAGAAACGCTCACCTGCTTTAAGAAGAAGAAGATAAAGCTGCTAGAACGGACCAGAAACACTCACCTGCTTTAAGAAGAAGAAGATAAAGCTGCTAGAACGGACCAGAAACGCTCACCTGCTTTAAGAAGAAGAAGATAAAGCTGCTAGAACGGACCAGAAACACTCACCTGCTTTAAGAAGAAGAAGATAAAGCTGCTAGAACGGACCAGACACACTCACCTGCTTTAAGAAGAAGATAAAGCTGCTAGAACAGACCAGAAACGCTCACCTGCTTTAAGAAGAAGAAGATAAAGCTGCTAGAACGAACCAGAAACGCTCACCTGCTTTAAGAAGAAGAAGATAAAGCTGCAAGAACGGACCACAAACACTCACGTGCTTTAAGAAGAAGAAGATAAAGCTGCTAGAACGGACCAGAAACACTCACCTGCTTTAAGAAGAAGATAAAGCTGCTAGAACGGACCAGAAACGCTCACCTGCTTTAAGAAGAAGAAGATAAAGCTGCTAGAACGGACCAGAAACGCTCACCTGCTTTAAGAAGAAGAAGATAAAGCTGCTAGAACGGACCAGAAACGCTCACCTGCTTTAAGAAGAAGAAGATAAAGCTGCAAGAACGGACCACAAACACTCACCTGCTTTAAGAAGAAGAAGATAAAGCTGCTAGAACGGACCAGAAACACTCACCTGCTTTAAAGAAGAAGATAAAGCTGCTAGAACGGACCAGAAACGCTCACCTGCTTTAAGAAGAAGATAAAGCTGCTAGAACGGACCAGAAACGCTCACCTGCTTTAAGAAGAAGTAGATAAAGCTGCTAGAACGAACCAGAAACACTCACCTGCTTTAAGAAGAAGAAGATAAAGCTGCTAGAATGGACCAGAAACACTCACCTGCTTTAAGAAGAAGAAGATAAAGCTGCTAGAATGGACCAGAAACACTCACCTGCTTTAAGAAGAAGATAAAGCTGCTAGAACGGACCAGAAACGCTCACCTGCTTTAAGAAGAAGAAGATAAAGCTGCTAGAACGGACCAGAAACACTCACCTGCTTTAAGAAGAAGAAGATAAAGCTGCTAGAACGGACCAGAAACACTCACCTGCTTTAAGAAGAAGATAAAGCTGCTAGAACGGACCTGTCAATTACCCGACCCCAAAGAACTGAAGACCTAAGTTCACAAAAAATTAGAAACCAGTATTCCACTGGTTTCTCCGTACAGGAGGTGGCTGGAGGCTGAAATCACCTACAAAGGCTTTTTGTACTAAGTAGTAAATAAATTTCAGTAAGAGTTTTCAATACTTATTCCCTGTGTCATTTCACGATATTACACATAACTTCATTCATGGACATAAATGTTAGCATTTCTTTGTATGTGGGCATTAGTTGGGTTGTTGCCGACATCTGGTGAAAATTTCCACCAGATGTTGTTGCCAGAGAGAGTGATGGTGGAGAGAGAGAGAAATAGAGGAAAATGGAGCAAGAATAGTTTATTCTGTCATTTCTATTGTGTTTTACATGGTTTTAGCTGGATTTCAGGAGGTTTTTTTTTTAAATCACAGAAACCAGTTTCTCAAATGAAGCTGCTTGTTTTTACCACAGATCGGCAGCAAGATTAGCTTAGCATGTTTTCTTGTTCGTTTTTATGACATTAGCAGCTTAGGGTTTTTTTTTTTTTTAAGATTTTTTATTTTGCATTTAGGCAAGTCATAGTTTATGTTTACACAGCTGGAGTCTGGAGGAATATTCGGTGGAGCAGGAAAGGGCTTCAGACTGCAACCAAATGGGCGCATTTTGCGACAAAAATGTGAAACGAAGTGAGTAAATTTTTCATCTACTCGCACATGTGCGACAAATAAAATGTGCCGTTTTGTTGACGACATTTTTTTTTGCAGACAGCCTTTCACACCGGGTCCGTGTGCCCCATGTTCCGTGTGTGGTGCTGCCTTGCTCTGAGGCCGTTTCAGTCAAAGGTTTAGCTCCACACCGGCGAACCAGAAATCATCAGCGTCTAGTCACGGTGTCGGGCAGGGTCTATCTGCGGCTTGCGAGACGGAGGTGTGTCGTAAAGTGGGCGCGTTGTTAAGTGACGTCACTGTATGACACGCCCACCAGACCTACAAGAGCAGGGTAAAATCTGACCCTTCCCCTAAACCTGACAAGACCCACCCACTATACGGCATGCCCACTATAGGATACGCCCACTATATGACAAGTCCACTTTACGACATGCCCACTATAGGACACGCCCACTATGCGACATGCCCACTATAGGACACGCACACTATATAACAAGTCCACTTTACGACATGCCCACTATAGGACACGCCCACTATGCGACATGCCCACTATAGGATACGCACACAATATGACAAGTCCACTATACGACATGCCAACTATAGGACACGCACACTATATAACAAGTCCACTTTATGACATGCCCACTATAGGACACACACACTATATAACAAGTCCACTTTATGACATGCCCACTATAGGACACGCCCACTATGCGACATGCCCACTATAGGATACGCCCACTATATGACAAGTCCACTATACGACATGCCCACTATAGGACACGCACACTATAAAAAAAAAGTCCACTTTACGACATGCCCACTATAGGACACGCCCACTATGCAACATGCCCACTATAGGACACGCACACTATATAACAAGTCCACTTTACGACATGCCCACTATAGGACACGCCCACTATACGACATGCCCACTATAGGACAGGCACACTATAAAACAAGTCCACTTTACGACATGCCCACTATAGGACACGCCCACTATGCGACATGCCCACTATAGGACACGCACACTATATAACAAGTCCACTTTACGACATGCCCACTATAGGACACGCCCACTATGCGACATACCCACTATAGGACACGCCCACTATATGACACGCCCACTGTAGGACACGTCCACAATACGACATGCCCATTATAGGACACGCCCACTATAGGATACGCCCACTACACAACATGTCCATTATAGGACACGCCCACAGTCCGACATGCCCACTACAGGACACGCCCACCAGACCTACAAGAGCAGGGTAAAATCTGACCCTTCCCCTAAACCTGACAAGTCCCACGCACTATAGGACACGCCCACTATACAACATGCCCATTATAGGACACACCCATTATAGGACACGCCCACTATACGACATACCCATTATAGGACACACCCATTATAGGACACGCCCACTATAAAACATGCCCACTATAGGACACGCCCAGCAGACCTACAAGAGCAGTGTAAAATCTGACCCTACCCCTGAACCTTCCCCTAAAGCTGACAAGACCCACGCACTGTAGGACACGCCCACTATAGGACACGCCCCTTGCAAGCCACAGATAGATACACTGGGCGGTGTCGGGTCTATTTACGACAGCGCACGCTTCCACAACACGTCAAGCTCTAAGCAGTGTAGCCGTGTAGCTAGGATCAGACACGGGAGCAGTTGAAAGCATCTGGTGAATTTCAAAATAAAAGCCCCCCCAGTTTGCAGGGCTGAATTATCAGTGACACCAGATTAGAAGTCAGTCGATCATCAGGGGGTCTGAGGGGTTTTTCCATCATGGACCACAGGACTTTAATCCAGCCCTCTTTATCACGATTGTTATCACGTGAACTGGTGACATCATGCATGACCTTGCAATTCGGTCATCTGTTCCTGGTCCCTTTATCATCATTTATTCATCATTAATCTATTTTTAGATATATTCGAGTGGAATGAGTCTGGAGTTTAATATTTTTAATGGGCAAAAATACTGAAATAAACAAATAGAGGTAAATTTGTCTTGGACTTTTTCTCTCTTTTTTTGCTGATCTGAATATTGATCCGATCCATGACCCAAAAACCGTAAACCGCTTCAAACCGTGAAGTCACTGATCCATTGCACCACTGCCCACCAACATACAGGGACCTGGACCACACAGCTAAAACATGCCACTTAAAGACACACAATGGAACTTGAAGCAGTTTTCTCAGTGACCCCCCTATCGACGGCTAACCTTCATCATCTTCATGTACTGTGATTCCCTCCAGCCAGTAACAGACAGTCTTATCTTCTCTTGTTCTGTCCCTTCCTCTCTTTCTTTTCCTCTCTTTCTCCGGTAATGTTTCCTTGCGTTTCTTTGCAGAATCCGACATGATGCGTTCAAACATCCACGGTGTTCATGTCTGGCTCGCATCCGTTTGTTAGTAAGTGACGCGGTGCTGCAACCAATAGTCGGCTGCAGCGTCACGGTCGCGTCCCGGATGGGAAACTCGCATACTGCAGTTTCTGAGCATCGGGACGCCGACGGGCAGCGACGGTCCAACACGCGTATAATAGATGTTGGTGTGACATCAAAAGGAGTCAGAAACACAGATTTTTAAGGTCTAAAAGTTACGTTCTGTGTCTTTAAGAGTAAACACAGAGCCAGTCTGAAACATAAAATGTGCTGTGAACATTGTAGTTTCTGCATTTACTGTTCAAGTATTTATCAGTAGAGAAAATGTGAACATTTGCTTTGCAAATTGTTTTCGGTGTGCGCCCTGAAATTTTCTTCATGTGCTCCTAAAAATTAAAGTTAGGGGCCGCTGTGCTCCCAGTAAGAAAAGTTAGTCTGGAGCCCAGGGTATGGGACCTGTGAACCTGCTCTGATGATACCACAAGTCACAGTATTTGCACAAATGAAACTGCACTCTGACAAAAATATAAATATAAAATATATATTCAAAATATCTAGGTTGAAGATACTTAATAATTATTCAATAATTGTCTGCATTTATATAGTTTTGTATGTTCATTTAGTAGTTTTATGAAAAAATTCTTGAATTTTGAATAATTTTTTAGCCTCTCAGGTCAAGAAACTTTTTTGTTTATATTAGCGATAAATATTCTAGGTAAAACATCTAGAAATACTCCCATGAAATGACACCACAGCAGAACAAATGCCTTTATTAGCTGCTTTATCTGCAGCCCAACTCCATCAATCTAAACCTGCTTGTACTCTGCTAGCAAAAAGGAGTGCATCTCAAAAAGTAAAAGAGATAAATGGCTGCAATAACCTGTAAAGTGTTAAGAAGTATTTATTTCAATTTTGTACATTTAGAAATATTTTGGATCATTATTTTTTGTTTTT
The DNA here is from genome assembly GCA_023101725.1 of Atherinomorus stipes. NCBI lineage: Eukaryota > Metazoa > Chordata > Actinopteri > Atheriniformes > Atherinidae > Atherinomorus > Atherinomorus stipes. Next base: position 237,247 of record JALJCO010014054.1, read on the forward strand.
TTTAGCTAGCAAGATGCGATGAAAACAATTGTGATTTTTGTGTATTCTTTATATTCAAGAGCATTGCAAGTTATAACTGTCATTGATGTTCATAATCTTGTAGCTTAAAGGTAGAGTCCGAAGTCCCTCCAGCGTTTCTGTTTGCAAACAGCAGTATTCAAACTTAGCACCCCCCCTCTCAGGCTAATGGCCGCCTCGTTCTTCAGCCTATTCAACTTCAAGCTTCTCCTTCAGAGCTCAGAAGCGGCTACAAGCCAAACTATGATTAACCTGGTTTTCCCAAGTGCATTATCTGAAGCTCTTACCTTTTCTTCGGTGCATACACGGTGTTTTCTTTCTTTCTTTCTTTCTTTCTTTCTTTCTTTCTTTCTTTCTTTCTTTCTTTTTCGTTGGAGTGACTGGCGTCTGCTCCAATCATGAGCTTATTCCCACACAGCGTCATGCTCTTAGCTCTGTCATTGGCTGCTGATATGAACAGAAATCTCCACCCAGAAACGTCCCTAACACACCAAAACCATGCAAAAGAGCGAATTACAGGCAGGGGGAGAGAGAGTTGCGTTCAAACGCACCACAGCACGAGAGCTGAGTCCCAAAGGCGGAGTTTGAGACGGATTTCACTTGCTCAAGTCTAACGTTTATTTTTTAGGGGGGGACTATACCTTTAAGTTGTACAGATTATGAAAATATAACACTTGAGGATTTCCCAAGAAACGATCCACTATGCAGAAAAATGTCAGAGCAGGCACAGACAGGCCATTTCTGTTACAGTTAATAAAGGGTTAAAACACTTTAGACATGGTCAGGTTTGCCGAGCGTGCAAGGAAAACTCAGGCTTTCAGAGAGGGGAATGAAGTGCATGAACGTGCTAATCTGTATGTGATGGCTGCATCTGGACGGAGCTCCTCGCGGCTCGGCTGCCAGGCTGGAAGGAGGCGCCGCGTTTCAGCCGTAAACCACATCAGTCTGAGTGAAAACAGGCAGAAAGATGAACGTGGACTTACCGAGCAGCACTTTAGCATCTTCCACATCAAAGTCCCCGTCTCCGTCGCTGTCGTAGGCCGTCAGCTTCCCTGAAAGAGGAAGAGGAAGAGGAGAGAGGCTGAATTTTACAGTGAACTTCACAGTTGAAGGTTTTTATTCTTCATGATGGAATAAAGTCCATCAGTTTCTTCATTTGATGGTTGTTTTCCTTTGATGCAACCCCCTGATGGACTGTAAAAACTTGTACAAAAGCAAAGTTCTGCCTCAGCTTTGCTCTCTGTACATGAATAAGACGGAGCATACAGGCTGAGTTTAGGATCGACATGATGATGAAGAATGTTTCAAAATGTTTACGGATTTTCACAGTCGGACCTGATTCGTCAGATCATGCCATTCGTCGGCATGTTTTTTTCCCGTATTGATTCATAATCTCATCTGTGTCTTTTCCTGCTCCAGAGAAGAAGCTACAACACCTCATTGAACAAATTAAATTTTTCATTTGGTATAAGACAACAGGACGTCTCCATCAACGTTCATTTTTCTGTATCACTGATCAGGCTGTAACAGTGTCTGCTCATTTACAGTCCTTATCTTATTTATTTAAATACTTAAAAAGAAAATGAGAAAGCACGTTGGTGTGAAACAATTCATTAATTTGATTTTTATTTTTCAGTTAACACTGCAGCCATAAACCTGATGTTTTTTTTCATTTGTTTGTTTGTTTGTCTAACAATTTAATGTCAGGAATTAAAAGTGTGCAACAGTCTGTGCGCACTCCGCCGTGCATGGTGCACATGCCAAACATATTCCAATAAAATAACCTTCACTGAAAATAAAGTATTTACGCAACAATAAAAAATAGGGGACCCTGCTCAGGGTTCGCGTGAGTGCCGTGTTGGGGGCTTAAACTCGGGTCTGCCGCGCCAAAGCCCGCGACATTAACCACTACGCTATCCACTCCCCAAAACGGTGACCCCATCCATGCGTTGGACTTTTGGAACCTGAAGTTAGAAGTGAATGCTGGATCTGGCTGGGACCTGCAGAAACTAGGGATATGTCTCAGCTGAATCCAGCCATAACAGACACTAACTGTTACAGAAAATCTTTACTTTTAAACATGCTCCGTTCTTTCAACATCCCCAACTGTCTCCCCCTGCTGGTCATCAGCTAGAATGCAGCTGACAGTTCTCCACACATTTCCTCTCACTCAGTCCTGCTGTTCCTCAGCATAAATCTCATCATATTACACGTTTAATAATGTTGCTTACAACCAAACATGTTTGCAATGACAAGAAAACTGTAAACATGCATGCTAGATAAGTTCCATCTCCACCAACGTGAGAAGTGAAATTAAAGCAGACATATTTCCTGTCTAACCCAACAACTATTTATACCCACGCAGCACATGCACACGTCAACGTGCATGAAGGACAGAATGAGCTGAAGATAGTGGCTGTAGAAGGAGGAAGGATGTGGTCGCGACATGTAAAAACCAAACCTGCAAAGATTCGAGTCAAACCTCAGCTTTAATGGTGCCATGACATCAAATTTCACTTTTTGGGGTTTTGGGTGTATAATATGATCTGTTGTGCACTGATGAGGCCATGTGAATATAGAGTGAGAATCAAAGTTCCTGTTTATGGTTGTCAGCTTTGTTCTCTGCTCAGAAACAGTTGAATCAGACAGCAGGCTATCTTCTACGTAGTTCTATCATTCTACGTAATTTATTGCTCCAATAAGAGCACACTATCAAGTAAACAGCCCCCCCCTCTCTCTAACGGTTTTGCACCGTCCGCTCCCCCTCCCCTCCCTGTCTGATTCAGCTTCGTGTATGGAGCTAGTAGTAACTTCTGTGCAGTAGGTTGGATTTTCAAACAAATGGATTTAAAAGCAAACTTATGCAGGAACACTGAGGGAGGGGGCCACAACCTTGTCATTACCTGTAAGTTTATTCATTTTCTAAATGCTGTCTTGTCTGAAAAACGTAGCTCACTGTCTGAAGTGCCCATGTTGCTAGCAGTTAGCCTTTAGCAAACTCCGACCGCAGCTTGACCTAGATTCTCCAAATAAGGTCATAGCGAAATAAGGTGTAGCCAATCAAAATGAAGTCAACGTGGTCTCCGGGTAAAGCTCCATATCATCACCGGACCCAACTGTATTACTGAGGAAGTGAGGTCTGGCGTTTTAAAACAATACTCCGCTGTAAAAAATGCCGTTTTTTTCTTTGGAGTATTTACATATAAAGTAATGCCAACAACATAAACTAGTTTTTAACTGCTATGTCATCACTCCTTTAATGCCTCAGGTCTGCGGCTGCTAATCATCACTTGTAGTTGTTTAGGTTGACAATAGGGTTGGGAACGACGTAAGCGAATGCATTGTGGGAGGTAAATAACACGCGCTGCCATGTTTTGAGGCAGCCGGAGAGACCGACTGAGAACAAGAAAAGGAGGATGCTTAAAGTTTAAAAAGAAAGAAAAGACTGGTACCAGGATAAACTTTGAGGCAAGAGACGCTATTGGAGAAGATTGCGTTAATCGGAGATAAGGATCGTATGAAATGCTGCTAAGAGTGGACCCGTGACCCTGATCTTCTGCTTCCTCTAACATTCCCCAATATTTTCACATACTTGGTTGTGGCGTGAGCGCCTACACTTCGTCTCAGTTTCAGAATTACACGTCCTGGAAGCTATGAACAGTTTATGAACGGCTGGGTCAAGAAATGGAAGCCTGCAAACCGATGGGCTCAGACAACATCGTATTAGTGCTTTTCAGGGTTCCATTCATTCATGTGTTTAAATGAGGCTTCCTTGTAGCCTGTTAGCATGCTAACGCACTATATACAGACATTATGTTATAAAAAAAAGGTAGCTTAAAGGAATTTAATGAAAAGTGGGAGAAAGTATGAAGGTTATCGTCCATTATGACACATATTTGCACTTACCGGAATGAAAATGCCTACAGCAAGAGGAAGGATGGGATGTTAGTAAAATGTATGTGTGTGCGTGTTGCAGCTGCTATCCTGCCTCCGCCTCCTCGGGTTACTTCTGACACAAGACTCTGATTTTGTTTTCATGTTGGAAACGGAAAATTTTTAAAAAGACGGCCGGTTTAGGTTTTTTCAGATCGATCATGTGCAGGAAAATTGCAACCCCAACACAGCAAAAGCTGGGAGGCAATGCCATGCTGACTACTTCCATTCCGACATGGACCCAACTGTCAAAATAGCAACAACTAAACGTCTCATCATTCTGGCATTTTTTTCATCCTATAGTCGAAATGACTCCCACCATTCCAATAATTCCATTAAAAACCTCCTCGGCTTTCAGATTTCTACGAACTTTTACAGCATCATCTTTACTCCACACTGGCAAAGAAACTTCATAATCTGTTATCAAAATCTCTGAAACGGGAAATATAATCTGCTCGTGTATTAATGTAACTAGTGGTTGAAACATGTTAGATTATGTCTGAATGAGGATACTGACTGTAGAGAAAAATCCCGTGTGGCTGGAGCAGAGTCTCCACAGAGCCGCGCGACTTTGCGCGCGTGGCATCATCGTAACATTAATAACTGCAGTTACAGATATAATGAGGCGCGCAGGTGACACGAAGTCACTGAGTATTCCAGCGAAAAAGTGTGAATAATGTCCAGTCTCCTGCTGTAGAGGGAGGGCGCTGTGTGGATTTATGGATGCCGGCATTACCTTTTTTAATCTCAGACGCAGGGTCGTCAGTTAGTGAAATGGTTTGGAATGAGCGCATCTAGATAAACATGGTCTAGAATGTTTAAAAATTAATTTGAAGTAAAACTATTTTGGAAATTAATCAGAACACAAGTTAAAGAAATCCGCGCGGGCAAATTTAAAAGAATAGGAGAAGATTGCCATGTAAGTTAATTATTTAATTCTTTTGCTTTATATATGTATATATATATATATATATATATATATATATATATATATATATATATATATGTGTGTGTGTGTGTGTGTGTGTGCTTTTAAATATATATTTTAGATAAGTAATCTTTTGCCTCATTGCTCCTTGCTGTTTATATGAACGCACTGCAGTTTATATTTGGAGGGTTTGGAGGGGAAACTGGATTTCATTCTTGGATTTTCCAAATTACCAAATTGTGTGTTGTGGCAGCAAATACTTATTCATTTGCGGAAGCTAACCTCTAATGAGGCTCTCTTCATCGTTTGCAGTTCAGTACCGGACAGCACCGAGTCAGAGACTCTTATTAACACGTTTCCTTTCATGGAAAGCTTTGTCGGAATGGTGGGACGTTTGTGTGCCAGAATAGCGGGATTTCGGGATGGTAGTATGTTGAAATGACAGTATGTCGGAATGCCAGCTGTAACCAGCAAATTCTACCCATGTTACGTAAGTAGCCCGACTTCAAACAATGGCCTCAAAACATGGAGAATCCTCACGTCGACCCCCGCGGGGCTTCGCTGTGACGTCCGTTCCCAAGCCCTATCCATCAAACATCAGACTGGTTTTCAGTCTCTAATACCCCTTTCCCACTGGCCAAAGAACCCCGTTCAGACTGGTTTTCAGTCTCTAATACCCCTTTCCCACTGGCCAAAGAACCCCGTTCAGACTGGTTTTCAGTCTCTAATACCCCTTTCCCACTGGCCAAAGAACCCCGTTCAGACTGGTTTTCAGTCTCTAATACCCCCTTTCCCACTGGCCAAAGAACCCCGTTCAGACTGGTTTTCAGTCTCTAATACTCCTTTCCACTGGCCAAAGAACCCTGTTCAGAGAGGGTATCTAGGAACAGAGAGGATATCAGAAAAGAGAGGGAATAGAAGAAGAGAGGGGATAGGGAATATTAAAGATAGGACAACTAGATCCTAGAACAATCCCGTAGAACTCCCGTCTGGAGTTTAGTTATCAGAACTAAGTTCTCCATCAGTCTGCGTTGGAACATGAGGGAGAACCTTGATAGGAACCATGTTTGACACAATCGTCTGAGACAGAGACATTTATGCCCCAGATCATCTGATACAAAACTGAGGTTTCTCATCTCTTTTATTCAAAGCTGTTATAAAGCTGCTTACCAGCTTTCCAACATCACGGTCATTTGTATCATGTAATGGAACAGCCCCCCATTGGAAAGCTGCCCTGCTAACGTCTTGTTTACCTTTCGTTGAAGTACGCCTGGACACTTTAGTGGACGGTCCGATGTTCATCCACTAAAGTATGCGGGCGGCAGCCGCAGATTGTACTGACACGATTCACAACTGTATTTGGGTTTTCCATCTCTTTTATTCAAAGCCATTATAAAACTTTCCTTCATCACGGTCATATGTATCACATGATGTCTTGTTAACTTTTTGTTGAAGTACGCCCGGACACGCCCAACAGCTGCAGATTCTACTGACACACTTTGCAGCTGTATTTGGGTCATTAAAGTAGTATAAAATAATTGGTTTTGGGCATTTCAAAATAGTCATTGATTTGGAATGTGCACCATTGTGATGGATTTAATAATGAATTGGTAGACTCCTATTGCAATAGTTCCTGTTGTTATTTAGCCTTGTGAGACCATCCTGATCTGGCAAGCTTCAGGTTTTCACTCACAGATGGGTCTGGCTACTTTCCGTTGAAGAGAATTTGGAGCAGTTCACTAAACGAACGTCCAATCAGCGTTGGCTTTGAGGTGGGTTGAGGTGTGACGCAACGAGAAGTGACAGTTCAGTTTAAACAACATGGCGGCTTCAGCGGATGAATGGCATTCACTGCGTTTACATGCAGCCAGTAACTCTTTCATAACCAGAATATCAGCAATAACAGTTTACAAGTTTACATGCGCACGGCCATGTAAACACTGGCAAAAACCCGAATATGCTCATTTTCGGGTTTTTAAAACACGAATATTACAGTAAATATTAATTTACAATCAGTAAATCAGTAATAATATTATATTACCTTATTAATATAAGGTTACTCCTTTTCTAACCGGAATATTTGGTCATGTAAACGCTTTTTGGATAATCTCCATTGAAAGTAATATTTGATTGTGTTCTGCGCATGCTCAATCTGCAAGTGTTTTTGGTGTTTTAAATAAACTACAGAGTATTTTGTATCAGCGATCCATCAGTGCTCTGCACAGCTTGCTAGTTTATGTATCACCATGGCAACACGCATCCCGAGAGGAGCTGGTGTGCAAACAGTTACATCGCGGGGCTCCATCACTCATCTGGCAAAGTTTGGTGAAGGCGTGACAGGAAAATTCACTGACTCCAGCGGGAGTCCGTTCACTTCATCATTTCAACCGTTCCCACCAGTCCGGACTGAGACCTTCATCTGTCCGGGGGACTGGTGGAAACAGAAAGCATGGATGTGCAGCCCCAGCTCCGAGCTGCATTTCCAGCACACTTTCTCTCCTTCTATGACCCGTCAAGTAGCTACTGCTGGTGGGTCAGTAGGCTACCAGCACTCCGGACTGCAGTCAAGCCGCCTCTCGCGGATCCGCGGTCAAGACAACCGGCGTAATTTCAGCTGTAATTTTGAAACTTGGCTGGCTTTACCGCCGTGGCTCCGGATGGTTCATCATTCACCATAGGGCTGGGCGATATATCGATATGAAAAATATATCGATATATTTTCAAATGAGATATGGAATTGGACCATATCGCCCATATCGAGATATAGAGTTTAATATGTGTTTGCTTTGTCTTTGTATATAAATGCTGACCTTACTAGGGTTTGTTACATTTAATTCTGTGTAATGTTCCTTACTTGCATGTCAAGTATAATTACATACAGTATTTTACAGTATTTTGTTTACATTTTATATTCTTTGAAAGCTGAGCATGATTTCACCGGACTGTTTAAATTAAAGTATTTGTAATGTATATTTGGCTAACTGGAACAAAATATTTGACTGGATAGAAATATGATATATCGTGTGTATTCAGCCTAAATATCGAGATATGACTTTGGTCCATATCGCCCAGCCCTATTCACCATCATCATGACGTTTTCCGTGCGTCGCGGTTTGGGTCGGGATATTCCAGTTGATTTCAGTTATCATGTATACAGGAGTAACTCTGTCTGCTCATGCATGTAAACGGGTTATTCCTGATTCCTGATCTTTCAGAAACTGGAATATTGACCTTAACCCGAATTTTGATGGCATGTAAACGTAGTCAGTGTCAGCGTAGCTATCGCTCAGGTTTTATCAGAATTACTCCCGACGTCTTTCTTGTTTGCTGAGCTAACGAGTCGTAGCCGTTAGTACGTCATATGCTTCGTTGATCTGATTGGTTGATTTGTCCCGTCTATCACAAACATAGATGATGATAGACAGATGCCTTATCCAATCAGCTAACCAGTATTTTTGCCCCTTCCCAAAACTGCTTTAACGGATGATTCCAGATGGAAATGCAGGAGCAAATCCATCTGGGGTAGTCAGGTTAGTTGTTATTATGATCTGGGTAAACCGGTTTAACAGCTGTGGGACTTTTTAAATATGGTGGGGGTGGAAGAAGCAGAGATCACGAAAGGGGCGGGGCTTGCCAGTTCTACCAATCACCAAACATCTATGTATTTCAGTTCCTATGGAACCCTGAAAAGACCCTGCCTCGGAGTAGGAGCTAAAAAGGTTCTAGGAACTGAGGTCTGAGGTCTCTAGTTCCCATGTGTCTGAATGCACCAAAAAACGGCCTGGATCCCGAAAAGTAGGGCTGGGCGATGTGACAAAAATCCCATATCACGATATAATTGGTTTTATATGACGATAACAATATCCATATGATATAGCTTTTTTTTGGTGGTAGTGGTGGGGTGGGGGATTCAATTCAATAATTTTATGAATATATAATTTGTATTGAAACTGCAATATTGAAATGCAGTTTCAAATCATCTAGCCTACTAAACACATGAAGCTCGTAGGTACTACATGTTTCTTTAATTTCACTTTTTTCTGAGCAGGATGTGTTATTTCAACATCTGACAGCATCCGTGATTAGGCGCTTCACTGCAGTCAGGATGCGCTGCGTGCACGGAAACGTGGCACTGCATGCGTGCACAGACATGTGGCGCTGCGTGCGTGCACGGACACGTGGTGCATCTTGACCTACACAAACATGGAGGGAGACGGTGGCAGACGCATTTCAGACCAGGATCATTAGCTCTCAACCAGGGGACCAGCCAAACCAAGGAGCTTGTAGCTAAAAGAGGGACAACTTCTGTCACATGGGTGTGGTTTGGACATACATACATACATATATACATACTGTATATATATATTTATATATACACTGCCTGGCCAAAAAAAAAGTGGCCACCTGGATGTAACTAAGCAAATAGGTCCGAGCCTCCTATTGGATAATTACTGCATGGGCGATTATCTTTCAGCTGGCAACAAGTTATTTAACCCCAACTGGTGCAATGAGTTGCTTCTCATTTCCTAAACAACCATGTGGAAAGACACATCCGTGGTCGTGGAAAAGATGTTAGTCTGTCTGAGAAGGGTCAGATCATTGGCATCAAGAGGTGAAAACATCTAAGGAGATGCAGAAACCACTAAAACTGGGTTCAGAACAGTCCAACGCATTCTGAAAAACTGGAAGGATAGTGGACCATCGTCTTCCAGGAAGAAATGTGGCCGGAAAGGCAGATGAAGTGATGCAGCATCATGCCTAGTGCTACTGTATGAGCCTGTGGGGGCAGTGTGATGATCTGGGGTTGCTGCAGTTGCTCAGGTCCAGGTTCAGCAACAGTATGAGCTCAGATAATGAGGTCAGCTGATACCTGAATATACTGAATGAGCAGGTTATTCCATCAATGGATGTTTCTTTCCTGATGGCACGGCCATATTCCAAGATGAGCGTGCCAGAATTTATCGGGCTCAGATTGTGAAAGATGGTTCGGGGATCATCAGACATCATTTTCACACATGGATTGGCCCCCACAGAGTCCAGACCTGAACCCCATTGAGAGTCTTTGGGATGTGCTGTGGTCAGACTCTACCATCATCAATGCAAGATCTTGGTGAAAAATTAATGCAACACTGGATGGAAATAAATCTTTTGACACTGCAGAAGCTTCTTGAAACAATGCCACAGCGAATGCTGCCGTAATCAAAGCTAAAGGCGGTCCAACAAAGTATTAGAGAGAATGACATTTTTTTTGGTGGCGACTTTTTTTTTGGTCAGGCAGTGTATATATATATATATGACTGACTCGGTCATGGACCAGACAACTGAAGGTATGTCGGCTCTTGGGGACGTCTTTCAGTACTACACACGTCCCCGAGCCAGAATACAAACAACTGTCATTGGTCTTTTAATATCCAAACCACATCCATGCCACAGAAGTTGTCCCTCTTTTAGGTACAACCCTCTCAGTTTGGTCGGCTGGTCATCTCAGTCTAATTACCTCCTCTGAATGGTCTGCCACCGTCTCCCTCCACCCTAACCCCTAACCCTCCAGCGTGCATGCGCATTTGATTAAACACTCCAGTAAAGTGCCTATCGCAGCGTAAACGCTTCATATGAAACGAAAGAGATTTTCTATCGTCCAGAAGATATATATTGTTTTATTGCTGAGCCCCACCAAAAAGGTTATGGGAACTCCAAAATTTCCTCCAGTCTGAAAGCACTGATGGACTGAACTCTCCTCCGACTACTGAGCTTTTTCCTTCCTATTTCTCTACAGAAAAAAGAAACCACAAAGACATGAGCGTTTATCCGTTTTACTGTGGCTTCCCCTTTTCAAACGTCTGCAGCACAGATCCTGTCACACTCCTCTGGTCAGACTAAGACTTAAAATTCCAATTTAATGTCATCTGTAAAGAAAAACCCTGTTTCCTCAAAACCAACGCTAAATTAACCAAAGTTCAGTCAGTGACAGTTGTGGATTGACATTGTACAGTGAAACTTTAAGTATGTGCAGCAGAGAGATGAAACTTGCATCTGGCGCCGTAACCTCTGTCATGCTGCATTTACTTCACAGGAAACTCCATCATTAAACCACTAGCAGCTTCTCTGTAAACTCTGTTCCTCAAACTGATGTCAATGTTTCCACTGACATGTCAGACTAGCTCCTCTCACCGTCTCTACTTCTGTTTTCATACCAATCATCACAGTTCACAGCAGACGGAGAACACAATGGCATGATGGATGGAGCTACATCAGTGAGAGTTTGATCTGGACCGTACCTTGAAGAACTTCAGAAAAGTTCATACGAAACTCCTGAGCTCTGGCTGCATGCAGAGGAAGAGGAGGGAGAGAAGGAGGGATGAAGACATATAAGCCAAAAGAGGTTAAAGCACTGCAGGTTAAACATTTTAAAGATCATTTCTGAACTGAGTGGAAAGCTTTACATGCCGATGAGAGGCTTTTATTGTGAAGGATCTGCACGGCATGTTTGACAAAACACCAACAAAAACCAATGTGTGAATCAATAAAGCAGCAGAACATCATGACACGTGATGTGGACACGGGGAATAAAAGGTGTGGGCTTTTGCTGCACTTTGCTGCAGCTTTAAGTCAAACATGAGCAAGCATCAACAGCAGCACAGAAAAAAGGAAAAACAAGTCCATGTTTGCACGACTGAACCCTCTGAGACCCGTCATATGATCGTGCTTCGTTATCGCAGTAAATTTCTGCTCCATCACGGTGATCAGCTGTGAGCCTGTTTACTTGATCAAACATAGCGTGGATGAGAGGTGCATTTACTGACCGGAAAAGTTTCTGCATCACTCTGAGACCTTCGGAGGATATTACGCTGAGTCGGCCTTTGGTGTACATCAGTAAAATGGCGGAGACGGGGCAGCCGCTATATCACACATTATCTGCAGTAAAACTCCTTCATTTCATCAGTACTTTCAGTAGAATGAAGAAGTAGAATAGGGGATTATCACGCTTACCGGAAGTTCTCGGATTTTGGACACTTCCTCTTCCGGGCCATGTTAACGACAGCCGTTCCTGCTCTGTTATACTGTTTAAATCGGATAAACTCCAAACATACTTAAGTTTTCATTCTAGACTGAAGTGATACTAAGGAAGAAGTGGATCAAAGCGATCGATTCGCCGCGGTGAAGGACCGAACTTTATAATAAAACACACGTTTGTTTGTCGCCGGTGGGGCACGACACCGGCACTTCACAGCATGCTAGCATTAGCCAGCTAGCGTTTACTGACGTGCTTAACACTGTGCGTCTTAAAACACACAAACATCTGAAAATCGGGTCTGTACCCCCCCGTTTCCAGTGGAACAACTGGGGACTGCCAAGAAAGGAGACGCTTTCAGATGCTTGTGTGTTTTCAGCCGCACAAAGTTAGGCACGTCATCGAGCTGGCTAATGCTAACCTGCTAACACGACTGCGCAGTCTGCCGGCCACAAACAAACGTGTGTCGTTTTATTATAAAGTTCGGTCCTTCACCGCGGCGAATCGGTTGTTTTGATCCACTTCTTCCTTAGCATCACTTCAGTCTGGAATGAAAACTTGCATTGGCGTTTATCCGATTTACAAAGTTTAACAGAGTAGTAGCTGGCGGACTACTGTTAGCAGGTTAGCATTAGCCAGCTCGATGACGTGCCTAACTTTGTGCGGCTGAAAACACACAAGCATCTGAAAGCGTCTCCTTTCTTGGCAGTCCCCAGTTGTTCCACTGGAAACGGGGGGGTACAGACCCGATTTTCAGATGTTTGTGTGTTTTAAGATGCACAATGTTAAGCACGTCAGTAAACGCTAGCTGGCTAATGCTAGCATGCTGTGAAGTGCCGGTGTTGTGCCCCACCGGCGACAAACAAACGTGTATTTTATTATAAAGTTCGGCCCTTCACCGCGGCGAATCGATCGCTTTGATCCACTTCTTCCTTAGTATCACTTCAGTCTAGAATGAAAACTTGAGTATGTTTGGAGTTTATCCGATTTAAACAGTATAACAGAGCAGGAACGGCTGTCGTTAACATGGCCCGGAAGAGGAAGTGCCAAAATCCGGGAACTTCCGGTAAGCGTGATAATCCCCTATTACTATTGTCCTGTGAGTTCAGAGTTTCTCTAACTGTGTTTTGTTGTCTGGGTAGCAGCTGATCTTCTCAGCTGTTCTACGGAAGCGTGAATCGTGAACGTACGGCCCCGAAAAGTGTGTAGAACCCTGATAACTAACGGAAAGATAAATCTGGACTCACGGGACAATAGTAGAGGTCGACCGATTAATCAGCTATCAGCTTTTTCCTGCTCCAAACTGTCGTTATTATATCGGCCTTTAAAAATCCAACTGCTATAAATTACGTGTTACTGACACATAAAGCTGCGCAATGTTAAGTCAATGGTGAAGCTTTTCGTGTGTCAGACACGAACCTTTCTGCTTCAAATTACGTGCTGCCGACAGAGAACCGTGCAGTGTAAAATCAGCAAGTCCTCTAAAAAATCACACCCATATCAGGTCGCTTGTGCACAAAAATACAGACTATATTACGTTTTTAATATCCTCTTAGTTTATATCTGCGATCCTCAGTTCTTCTCATTCTGACGGAGACTACATCCTTTCAGGTTTTTTGGCTGCATGTTGCCTGGAGAAACCTGGAATCCATCTCCTGAACCTCTAGATGACGGACACCTGCTCTGTGTCCAGATCTGTTCCTCCAGAGCTGCTGTCCTGCAGCGGTTAGATGTGATCTTTCCCCAACGTCACCTGGATTACCTCATGCTGTCATTCAGGTTTGCAGACGTAACGAACCGAGTTGCAGGACAGCAGCTCTGGAGGGACAGACGAGGACACAGAGCGGGCGTCCATCATCCAGAAGTAGTTACGTGTCTGGGAAACGTATATGAGTAAAACTGTTCGTGCTCATGTCACGTATTTTTGTGAGATCAGGTTGTGCAGGATGCTGGCCCAGGGAGTCCAGAGCTGATCCCTGCTCTGGGGGCGATTATTTGTCCCAATAATGAGTCTACAGGCTGATCGCATTTCAGCAGCAACAGTTTCAAAGCCAGACGAGAAAACCGATGAGGTGTCCAGGTGTGGTGGACAGCTGAGAGACCTGAGCTGAAGGACACAGGGGGACGTTTGGACCCAGGAGACAAACGACCGTCCTGCCAGTTAGACACCACTTACAGAGAACCGAATGGCAGAAGCCTTTGGCGTGCTCGTAAACAGGCTCACAGAGTCACAATGGTGATGGTGAAGCAGCAGCAGGTACGTTTGAGGTCAGGCGTCTTCAGAGAGCAGTTCATGTCACGTTTTCTGACATCATGATCACACCACAGACAAACATGGACAAGTTCCCGTCTGAAAACCGAACCTATGACATCTGATTTTAGTGTCTGTGAGAGAACTTACAGGTGGAAACAAACACGAGGCCAGAAGATGTGACATCACTCATCACCTCATTCAGCCACAGATGGATTATCTTGCTTTAAAGGAGTAATCACCTGGTCTTTTAATCTGTTCACCCTCCTAACAATGTCTGAAAATAATTCCTAAAACCAAAAGGTCATATTCTGACCCTTTGCTCATACCACCACGTTCTCCACTGATAGTACATACGAGGTTTTGACTGACATGAATGTTCATTTGAATAATGTTAATGAGGCGCGTGCTGATTGGCTGCAGGAAGGACAGAGCTGGAATCAGGACCCGCCCAGATCATGTATGACCCGACTCTGTACCTGACGGGGGGGCGGTTCTGGGGTTCACCCGTTCATGTTTGAACCAGAGTCTGATCCTGAGAATGAGGATGATGAGAGGGAAGATGAAGCGTGCACATGCACACGCTCCCGTCACGTGCACACGCGCCAGTCACGTGCACACCCTCCAGTCACGTGCACACGCTCCCGTCACATGCACATGCTCCTGTCGCATGCACAGGCGTCGTCACATGCACACGCTCCCGTCACGTGCACACGCTCCTGTCACGTGCACACTAGGGATGGGCGATATGGACTAAAAAATTTATCACGATAATTTCTCTTATTTATCACGGTAACGATAAGTGACGATAAGAACTATCAGCAAAATATTTTGTGTTATAAATCTGTCACTAAATTCTGTCTTGAAAGCCCTACAAAATACTAGAAGCAAGTCTGAAATATGAGCGACCAAATTCCACATTTATTCAAACGATGCAAACAGCAAAACTAACTTGGCTTATCAAAAAAACCAAAGTAGTGCAGCTGCAAACAAAACCTCTCACGATAAAAACGATAAATTCAAATTGTTATTGTGGGGAATTTCTTTGACGATATATCACACACGATAAAATATCGCCCATCCCTAGTGCACACGCTCCCGTCACATGCACACGCGTCGTCACGTGCACACGCGTCGTCACGTGCACACGCTCCTGTCACATGCACACGCTCCCGTCACATGCACACGCTCCTGTCACGTGCGCACAGCGTCGTCACGTGCACACGCGTCGTCACGTGCACACGCTCCCGTCACGTGCACACGCTCCCGTCACATGCACACGCTCCTGTCACGTGCGCACGCGTCGTCACGTGCACACACTCCGGTCACGTGCACACGCTCCTATCACGTGCACACGCTCCCGTCACGTGCACACGCCCCTGTCACGTGCACACGCTCCCGTCACGTGCACACGCCCCTGTCACGTGCACACGCTCCCGTCACGCACACGCTCCCGTCACATGCACATGCTCCCGTCACGTGCACACAGCGCGTCACGTGCACACGCGTCGTCACGTGCACACGCTCCCGTCACGTGCACACGCTCCCGTCACATGCACACGCTCCTGTCACGTGCGCACGCGTCGTCACGTGCACACACTCCGGTCACGTGCACACGCTCCTATCACGTGCACACGCTCCCGTCACGTGCACACGCCCCTGTCACGTGCACACGCTCCCGTCACGCACACGCTTCCGTCACGTGCACACGCGTCGTCACGTGCACACGCTCCCGTCACGTGCACACGCTCCCGTCACATGCACACGCTCCCGTCACGTGCACACGCGTCGTCATGTGCACACGCTCCCGTCACGTGCACATGCTCCTGTCACGTGAACACGCGTCATCACGTGCACACGCTCCCGTCACGTGCACACGCTCCCGTCACATGCACATGCTCCCGTCACGTGCAGACGCTCCTGTCACGTGCACACGCTCCTGTCACGTGCACACACTCCCGTCACGCGCACATGCTCCTGTCACGTGCACACGCTCCCGTCACATGCACACGCTCCCGTCACGTGCACACGCGTCGTCATGTGCACACGCTCCCGTCACGTGCACACGCTCCCCTCACATGCGCACGCTCCCGTCACGTGCACATGTGTCGTCACGTGCACAAGCTCCCGTCATGTGTGAAGCTGAATGAGTCAGGTGGTGATCTCATTCAGAAAAGTGGATTTGTTTTAGGTCCTGAAACCACTTTCTTGCCTACAAAGTATAAGTAGTGACATTTGAGTACCGAGCACGGATACGAAAGCCTCGTGAGACCATCCTGATCCTGGAAGTACATACGCGTACCGAGCACGGATACGATAGCCTCGTGAGACCATCCTGATCCTGGAAGTACATACGCGTACCGAGCACGGATACGATAGCCTCGTGAGACCATCCTGATCTCGGAAGTACACAGGCAAAGCACCGCGGATAGCAGCAAAGGCAGCACGCATGCGCAGCATCTGGTGACAGCTGGGATGCTGCATGCGTGCTGCCTTTGCTGCTATCCGCGGTTCTTCACCTATGATTCACCAGTACTTCCGCAGAATATAATCTCTACTGAATGCCGTCTAGTCAGTCTTTTGATGTGAAATCGGCTTCTCGTTTGTACTCGGTCACGAAACATAATTGGAAAAAATGTTGCGTTCATTAGTTCACTTTCGCCAAGTGATGCTAGTTGGAACCACCCGATTACAGCAACTATGCTAAGCTAAGTTAAAGTCAGTGCTGCCAGATTCAGGGAATGACTGCGTCGGTTAGAAAACACTTCTGCCCACTTGTCCAACTCAGGGGACTGCGGGGGGAGGCTCAGTTTCACCCAGAGGTGGCATATGCCTTTAAGGGGGGCGGGACTGTCACCTCTCACCAATAACATGGTGGGGAAACACTGAAGCAATTACCGGCTGCACCCGTTCCTTCCCTAACTGCGTGCGGAGGAGAGCAGCTTGTGTCTGATTAATCAGCTGCATCTGGAGTCCAGCTTCCAGCTTTTCTGGGGATGATGATCCTGCAGGCATGGCGGCGTAAACGCGTCCGGAGCTCAGGTGCTGTCATGAGTTCAGCATAGGCCAGTACTGGGGAGTACCCATGCTGGTATCTGGATCAGGACATCCCTGATCCGTTTTATTTACAATATTTCCATTATGGGAAAAGAGGCACTTTATGATGTGTATTTGAATAGGAAACGTAATTTAAAAGCTGAAAAAATGCAATTTGGAAATCCCACAAATCCCACCCCCTCATGTCAACTCTCTGCTTTTGTTGACGAGGGGAGCATGTGTGATTGTCGGTCGTTCGTAGGCATGTCAGAGAGAGGCTGGCCTACGCTAATAGCCTCTGTTAGTAAGAAATCCAAGGAGCCAATCAAAATCTCCCGTTTTCAGGACTTTGGCCTTGTGGGCTGTTCTGGTTTGAGGAAAGAGCCCAAATGAAAAAACTGGACCGTGTAAAAAAAAAGGGGTTTCAGGGAAGTTTACATTTCAGTCCAACACCAATAAACATGTTTTAACTAAAAAAATGCAATTTCCAGGTGATTACTCCTTTAAACATGGAATGAAGGATTCTCGTCCGCTCACTCACCAATGACACTGTCATAATCCACGATGTCGAAGTAGACAACGGCCACAGAGCTCCAGACTCCCAGCAGAGCCAGCACCACAAACCAGGTGAACATGGTGTACTTTGGACCTCCTGCAGCACCTCCTCCTCCTCCTCCTCCCTCCGTCTTCTTTCCATTCTTACTCTCCACAGGTGGCGTCTTGACCTCTGCAGACATAAAAACATCTGAATTCTCCTTCATTTTCTGTTGTTGACATTAAAGACACACAACGGAACTTTCAGCAGTTTTCTCAGTGACGCGCCCCCTATCGGCGGCTAAACTAGCATCCATCTTGTTCGTACCTGTACAATAAGCTCACTCCAGCCAGTAAAAGACAGTCTTATCTTGACTCTTGTTCTGTCCCTTCCTCTGTTTCTTTTCCTCTCTTCCTCCGGTGATGTTTCCTTGCGTTTCTTTACCGAATTCGACATGATGCGCATTCAAAACACCCGCGATGTTGATACCTGGTTTACATCCGGTTGCTAGTGAGTGACGCGGTGCTGCAACCAATAGTTGGCTGCAACATCACGGTCGTGTCCCGGATGGGAATCTTACATACTGCTGTTTCTGAGCCCCGGGACGCCTCTGGGCACTGACGGCTCGAAAATGCACATAATGAATGTTGGTGTGACATCAAATGAGTCAGAAACACAGATTTTTAAGGTCTAAAAGTTACGTTGTGTGTCTTTAACACATCAGAAAGTGTGTTTGCTGTCCCATGTACAGAGGCTACTGGTCCTCTGCACAGACGGTCCAGGTTCGAATCCCGGCCTTTTGCTGTATGGCATCCCCAACTCTCTCCGACCCCCTTTCCTGTCGATCCACTGTCACATAAAAGCCACTCGAGCCCAAAAATCCTTTAAAAAAGTGTTTGCTGTAAACTGTAAAGCAAATACATAATCTGTGGCATTCCACAAGGATCAGTGATTGGCCCGAAGTTGTTTGTGATTTATAGTACTGATATTTGTAAAATTAAAGATGTAATTTTGTCATTTTTGCAGATGACACCAACTTGTTTTCTTCTGGTAAGAACTTGGAGGAAGTTTTGAGTCTTGTAGAGACGGAGCTAAGAAACCAAAATATTGGTCTGATTTCAATAAATTGTCCCTCAACGTAAAAAAAAAAAAAAAAAGAAAAAGAAAATTCATGTTATTTGGGAATAAAATATAATTGAAATAAAAATATAAAATTAAATATTTGTGATGGAATAATTGAGAGAGTTTTTAAAAAACAAAATTACTTGGTGGTGGTGATGGACAATGGGTTGACATGGAAATAACATATTGATTATTTAAAAGGAAAAATATCAAAATAATTTGCAATTTTATATAAGTCTAAGTATGTATTAAATTTTAAAAGTCTCTACATTATTTATTGTTCACTTATTGTTCCTTTTTGTCTTATTGTGTAGAGTTGTGGAGGTCAATGTTTAAGGAGAAAATAAAGCTGCCCGAACGCCCCGAACGGCAATTGAATCCAATTAAAAATCTTTAGAAAAAACTGAAGACCCAAGTCGACGGAAGAGACCTGGAACGTTAAAGATTTGAAAGCAGTTTGTGTGGAAGAATGGACCAAAATCACACCTGAGCAATGTATTCCACTGGTTTCTGCATACAGGAGGCGTCCGGAGGCTGGAATCACCAACAAAGGGTTTTACACGAAGTAGTAAATACATTTCAGTAAGTATTCAATACTATTCACTGTGTCATTTCACTATATTACACATAAATGTACATGGACATAAATGTTAGGATTTCTTTGTATGTGTGCATTACCTGGGTTGTTGCCAACATCTGGTTAAGATTACAAGTCAATAGCTGTACTAGAAATATATTTTCTGAGAAAAATGTTGACGTGTTCAATACTTTTCCCCCACTGTTACTGTACTATATATACACTTGTGTGTGTGTATATATATATATATATATATATATATATATATATATATATATATATATATATACATAATATCAAAAATATATGTATATATGCTAGGGATGGGCGATATTTTATCGTGTGCGATATATCGTCAAAGAAATTCCCGACAATAACAATTTGAATTTATTGTTTTTATCGTGAGATGACAATTTATCAGGTTTTGTTTGCAGCTGCACTACTTTGTTTTTTTAATAAGCTAAGTTAGTTTTGCTGTTTGCATCGTTTGAATAAATGTGGAATTTGGTGTCTCATATTTCAGACTTGTTTGCTTGGTGTCACTACAGTTTTGCAATACAGGTGCACTACTTGAACTTAATTGATATAGTTTAGTGGCTTCTTTTGTAGGGCTTTCAAGACAGAATTTAGTGACAGATTTATAACACAAAATATTTTGCTGCTAGTTCTTGTCACTTATCGTTACCACGATAAATAAGAGAAATTATCGTGATACATTTTTTAGTCCATATCGTCCATCCCTAATATACACACACATATATACAGCCATGAAAAAAATGAAGAGACCACCCTTATGATCAAAAATAATGGTTATGCAGTCGAGTACCAACTGTGGTGTGAATCACATGACTAAAAGAGACAGAAAAGAAAATCTAGAATGTCAAAAAGCTGTTTTTGGCAGTACAATGCCATAGATATTGATGTAAGAACTTAATAACCAAAATCACTGATCAAGAAAAGCAGGAAAAATGGCTAGATATCAGTTCTTAAATTAAACTCCTATGAGCTATTTTTGTTCATTATATTTGTCCAGACAAATGTACTTTTAGTAGTACCAGGCATTAAAATGACCAAGAACTATGAGAAAACAAGGGTGGTCTCCTAATTATTTGCATGGCTGTATATATACCGTATTTTCTGGACTATAAGTCGCTCCTGAGTATCGGTTGGGTCGGTCAAAGAATGCATCATGAACAGGAAAAAAACATATAAGCCGCATCGGACAATAAGTCGTATTTATCTATTCAAAATAGGGTGATTTTCTAATTTTTCATTTCCTACTTGTTACAGCTAAAACTTACCCAATCAGTCCAATTCCAAAGTTAATGCCTGTAAATGATCATAAACATAATAACTAAGAAGGAAAAACACATTTTTGAGGATTTTTAATTGTCAATATGCATCAGCATATGAAAATATCGCAAAATTTTTGTGAACTGTCGCGAGATTTCACAATGGAACGATGAAATATTGCGAGATGCCATTAGTAAAATAGACCGATACTGCGTCTTTATATGTCAATATGATATAAGAAAATATTGCAATATGTCGGTGTATCAATATTTTTTCCAACCCTGGTTTTAGAAGTTTTAAAAGTCTGTAAAAAGGAAGTTTTTGAGGAAGAAGAAGTTTTATTTTTGTTTTTTTTAGACTTTAGAAACAGCGGGCTGATCAGTTAAATATTGGTTAAATATCAGTGGGGTGGCCGATATAGGCCGATACCCATAGAGGGCCGATTATATCGTACATCCCTACATATTGGTTCATTAAACAAAAGCTATATTAAGCTGTTAAAGCAACTTAATTTTACTGTGTTAGCAGAGTAGAGTTTATTCAAGTTAGTCAATTTAAATCAACATGTTTGTGGGATCAACATTATGATGTTGAGCTAATACAACACAGCTCTTTTATTTTGTATTAAATTATCCTACTTTAATGAGATTTACTTAAAACTTAATGTCTGAATTAAAGGCATCCTGTATTTTACTTCAAACTAACTCAGTTGTGTGGGACATAACTGTGTTAAGTGAATACAACATTTCATTTCTTAGAGTGTAACGTGCCAGGAAGGAAACAGCTAAAGGAGGTATGAAACCTAGAAAAAAGAACATGCACAGGAAATTATATATGTTTCAAAACATGCAGGAAAAGGAGAGCGAACATAAAGGCTGCAGGGCAGGCTGACCCAGGACCAGAGTGAGAGACATCCAATCAATACGACCCTGACGGAGACAGACGGCAGCTGTTCCTGGACTGAAATGGCTGCAGTTCATGTCAACAGCAGTTTGGTCCACGTAACGGCCTCCAAGCTCAGAATAGAATGAGCAACATCCAGGTCCTGCATTAAAATAGAGAGCCATAAACCTGCAAAAAGGCTTCTGTGCTGTGACAACAGCTTATGCTGCAGCCGGACACATCCTCAAGTATCTGATAATGACGCATGCCGTGTCTGAAAGACGCTTTAATGCAAGATAAGATCAGTCAACCACCACTGGAAAAGTTTCATGGAGCCCTCAGACGGAGCCATGCTCACGGTGTTAGAGAGCAGTTCACATATGAACTTCCAAACTTCCAGTCCAGCTGCAGACAGCTGTAGGGTGTATGTCGGAGCAGGAGAGTCGCTGATCCAGCACCAGCTGACTCGTTCCAGCACCAGCTGACTCGTTCCAGCACCAGCTGACTCGTTCCAACACCAGATGACTCGTTCCAGCACCAGATGACTCGTTCCAGCACCAGCTGACTCGTTCCAACACCAGATGACTCGTTCCAACACCAGCTGACTCGTTCCAACACCAGATGACTCGTTCCAGCACCAGCTGACTCGTTCCAACACCAGCTGACTCGTTCCAACACCAGATGACTCGTTCCAACACCAGATGACTCGTTCCAACACCAGCTGACTCGTTCCAACACCAGATGACTCGTTCCAACACCAGCTGACTCGTTCCAGCACCAGATGACTCGTTCCAACACCAGCTGACTCGTTCCAGCACCAGCTGACTCGTTTCAACACCAGATGACTCGTTCCAGCACCAGCTGACTCGTTTCAACACCAGCTGACTCGTTCCAGCACCAGATGACTCGTTCCAACACCAGCTGACTCGTTCCAACACCAGATGACTCGTTCCAACACCAGCTGACTCGTTCCAACACCAGCTGACTCGTTTCAACACCAGCTGACTCGTTCCAGCACCAGATGACTCGTTCCAACACCAGCTGACTCGTTCCAACACCAGATGACTCGTTCCAACACCAGATGACTCGTTCCAACACCAGATGACTCGTTCCAACACCAGCTGACTCGTTCCAACACCAGCTGACTCGTTCCAACACCAGCTGACTCGTTCCAACACCAGATGACTCGTTCCAACACCAGCTGACTCGTTCCAACACCAGATGACTCGTTCCAACACCAGCTGACTCGTTCCAACACCAGCTGACTCGTTCCAGCACCAGATGACTCGTTCCAACACCAGCTGACTCGTTCCAACACCAGCTGACTCGTTCCAACACCAGATGACTCGTTCCAGCACCAGATGACTCGTTCCAACACCAGATGACTCGTTCCAACACCAGATGACTCGTTCCAGCACCAGATGACTCATTCCAACACCAGCTGACTCGTTCCAACACCAGATGACTCGTTCCAACACCAGATGACTCGTTCCAGCACCAGATGACTCGTTCCAACACCAGCTGACTCGTTCCAACACCAGATGACTCGTTCCAACACCAGATGACGTGTTTGAAAGCGCTTTCAGAGCGACACGGCTCCACATTAACTTTCTGTACACTGAAAAACTCAAATCTGACCAAGTTCATTTTCTCATTTCGAGTTAAAACGTCTCATCACAATCAAAGTAAGACAACATTACCTAAAGAGAAACATTTAGTAAAGTAAGTAAGTTTTATTTGTACTGTATAGCACTTATACTTTTACTGTAGAAATAAATTGGAAATAAATTGGAAATGAATACAATGACTATAACTAGCATTGTTCTTTCTTTTTCATCCTCTCTACTCTTCCCAACATGAAAAGTATACGCATTTCCATTTTTTTGTTTTTTTATCTCTCTTTTCTCCTCACAAATCTTTGTACCAAGTCCCGTCCTTTTACACTCGCCATCACAATAAAAACAAGAAAAAAAAACTGTATTTACTAGGGATGCACAATATAATCGGCCCCCTGTCGCCATCGGCCTATGTTGGCCTTAAAACTGGGTATCGGACATCGGCCACCCCACCGATATTTAACCGATATTTAACTGATCAGCCTGCTGTTTCTAAAGTCTAAAAAACACCAAACTTCTTTTTCTTCTTCAAAAACGTTTTTACAGACTTTAACACCTCTGAACACTAGGGGTGGGAAAAATATCAATAGACTAAAATATCGTGATATTTTTGTATGCTGATATCATATTGATATTTAAAAATGCGGTATTAATCTATTTTACCTATGAAATCTCGCAAGATTTCATAAGAGCATGATAAAAATCTCCCGAGCTTTCGTTGGTAAAATGGATCAATATCGCCTTTTTTAATATCAATATAAAATCTGCATATGAAAATATCGCAATATTTCAGCGTATCGATATTTTTTCCCAGCCTGATTACCTGTTAGTTTATTTCTTGAACAAAACTAAAATGTTTTGCTTTTTTTTCTGAATTAACATAATACTTTTTTTTTAAAAATTGAATAAAAATATAACTTGTTAATTCAAAAAATCTGAACATTTAAAATTTTTTTTGTAAAAAGTTAGTTAATTCGGAAAAATAAAGCATTTTTATTTGTTTTTGTAAAAATTTCATTAAGAAAAACAAAACATTTAAATTTTTTGAAAAATTCTTGTCAATTCAGAAAAACAGAACGTTTTTATTTATTTTTATAGAAACTATATCGTTAATTCAGAAAAACAAATCAATTTAAATTATTTTGTAAAAATTCTTGTTAATTAAAAAAGGAACATTTTTATTTATTTTTGTAAAAAATTCTCTCATTAAGTCAGAAAAAGAAAACATTTTTATTCATTTTTTTGTAAAAAAAAAAAAATTGTCATTAATTCAGAAAAACAGAACGTTTTACTTATTTTATATAAAAATTAAATCATTAATTCAGATAGACATGTTTTATTTATTTTCTATGAAAATTAAATCATTAATTCAGAAAAACACGTTTTATGCAGGTCTTTTTACTGGAATGAAGTAGGGCTGTAGATTATGACCAACATAATAATCACGATTATTTTTCTCAATATTGTAATCACGATCATTCATTGTGTCTGAAAAAACATGCATTTTCATTGCACCAATTATAAACGAACAATGTGGCAAAAATCTTTTGTAAAAAATGAAACTTTAAATTAAAAGAGATGATAAATAATGAAAAAAAAAAAAACAAAAACTGTAAAATTTAAAAGTACTCCTGAATGAACATGTTATTGCAGAGTGCAATCTGTCAGGTTGCAAAGAACTCCAGAGATGAGACATGTCCTAAAAACTCAAATCTTACCTACCAAGTACATTTTTCTCATTTTTAATCAAAATATCTCATCACACTAAAAATAAGACAAAATTACCTCAAGAGAAACATTTCAGTGAGATTCAAGAACTTGTTTTAAGACAAATGCATCTTATTTCAAGAAATCTTCTCAAGAAAATTTAGCTTGTTCCATCGGCAGAATTGTTTGGTTTATCTGAAATAATCTGAAATAAGTTGTTTTGCTTTCTTTGTTCAAACTAGCTGCTGCTGTACTTGTCAGACCCCCCCCCCAACAACGATCAGGTTCATTCCCTGGAATGACGTCTTCTGTGTGTTAGCGCATGCTGCAAGTCAAACCCGGCCAACCACAACCACACAGGTGTGTTAACATCCAAACCAAACTAAACCACACCGCCAAACCGTGCCAAACCATGCCAACGTGAGCTGACGGGCTTTTCCTACCGGTTTCCTGGACAACCAGCTCCTCCATCCGTTGGACCTCCTCCTCCTTAACACCCCCTAAACAGCCACATGGAGCTAAATCAGAACCGAAGCTGAGCTAAACCGAACCTCCTCCGGCTGTCAGTCATACCTGCCTCCTCCACCTCAGGCTGCATTTCCTCCTCTATCAGGGGCTCCTCCTCAACGTACACCTCCTCCTCCTCTGCATGGATCTCCTCCACAGCAGCTGGGGGGGTCGGGGGGGCATAGGAGGTGCCATATTGGCGATAGCGCTGCATGAACTGCCCTGTGCTGAAAAACCAGCGACACACTGAACCATCAACAACAAACCAAACCCTGAGCTGCTGAAAGCTAACGGAGGATGCTACCCAGAGAGAAGGAGAGAAAAAGGATGGAGAAATAAAAAAGGAGTTACAGAAACTATTTCAAGCTTTTAAAAACACCACAGTATTTTTAGAAAATGACCCACAAAAGTATGCTAAAAAGCAAAAGCAAAGAACCAAACAGACGATGAAAACTACCGAGAACAAAACCTCCGAGTTGCTGCTGATCGTAGCAGGCAGACGAGTAACAGCAGAAACTACAGCAGGAGAAGGGACTGCCTCCTCCCCCCCCTCCTCCTCCTCCCCCTCCCAGCAGCGCCGCGATTGTGGATCTACTGGCCTCCAGAACCTGATCCACACTATTATTAGAGCCGACAAAACCCTGCCACGCTGCGCGGGGGTGGGATGCCAGAGAGGACAGGCAGCCCACCGTGTAACCTTGACATGCCATGACATGGGAGACATGGGAGACAAGTCTGATCGCAGAGCTGAACCGGACAAAGACGCAGTAAAGTCCTGACACAAGAGGTGCGATATTTACATGAGAGAGATGTGATATTTACACATATCGTTATATCGCGGTAGTAATTGTGCACATTTTTTTGCTTTATTTTTTCGTAATGACCCGGCTGCACTTCGACTGACTACAAAGGGGTCACCTGATTATTTAATAAGAAAAAATATCGATACACTGAAATATCACGATATTTTCATAAGCCGATACCATATCTTTACTCAAAAACGCGGTATGGATCTATTTTACTGGTGAAATTTTGTGACATATAATCATTTTGTTACAAAATCCTATGAGTCCTATCCTCGAATCCTATGAATACCGTAAGATTTCATCATTTTGTTTCAAAATCTCACGAGAATTCACAAAACAATTTCCAATATTTTCATATGCTGATATCATATTGACATTTATAAATGTGGTATCTATTTTACGAACGAAATCTCGTGATATTTCATCATTCTGTTAAGAAATCTCCCGAGAATTCATGAAATATCATGAGATTTTGTAACAGAACAATGAAATCTTGTGATATTTGTAAGTAAAATAGATCGATACCATGTTTTAAAATATTGATTTGATATCAGCATATTAAAATATTGCGATATTTCAGTATATCAATATTTTTTCCCACCCCTATTTTTCAAAGTGTGAGAAACAGATAACAAAATTGCTATTTGCAATGACTGCTTATTTTTTTCAGCTTTAATATCGGTATCTATAGGGGATTATCACGCTTCCATGTTCCAAACTTCCGGTTTGAAACACTTAGAGGGCCCACTTCCGGCCCAGTTCAATGTCCCTGCTTTACTTCGTAGATAACGTGAATAAACGCCAACCCTACTGAAATTTTCACGGATTCCAAACTGAAGTGATGCTGAGGAAGAAGTGGATCAAAACGACCGATTCGCCGCGGTGAAGGGCCGAACTTTATAATAAAATGAGACACGTTTGTTTGTGGCCGGCAGACTGCGCAGTCGTGTTAGCAGGTTAGCATTAGCCAGCTCGATAACGTGCCTAACTTTGTGCGGCTGAAAACACACAAGCATCTGAAAGCGTCTCCTTTCTTGGCAGTCCCCAGTTGTTCCACTGGAAACGGGGGGGTACAGACCCGATTTTTAAGATTTTTGTGTGTTTTAAGACGCACAATGTTAAGCACGTCAGTAAACGCTAGCTGGCTAATGCTAGCATGCTGTGAAGTGCCGGTGATGTGCCCCACCGGCGACAAACAAACGTGTGTTTTATTATAAAGTTCGGTCCTTCACCGCGGCGAATCGATCGCTTTGATCCAGCTTTTGATCCAGTATCACTTCAGTCTGGAATGAAAACTTAAGTATGTTTGGAGTTTATCCGATTTAAACAGTATAACAGAGCAGGAACGGCTGTCGTTAACATGGCCCGGAAGAGGAAGTGTCCAAATACCTGGGAACTTCCGGTAAGCGTGATAATCCCCTATATCGGCCATGAGTTTTAAATTTCGGATATCGGCCAAAATTCCAATATCATGCATCCCAAATAGATAGACAGAGATTTAGCACAGACATAATATCATCACTACAGATTTGAACTGCAGGTAAAGTGCTGCTGGACATGCTGGGCGATAAACCCAAAATTTACCCACATTTACAGCGATAACAGACGTCATTTTTTCCCATGTCGGTATGTTCGGTGCTGCGGCCCCTTTAAAGGGACTTGAGGCAAGATGAAGAAAGGAAACTCGTGACCGGCGCTTCAGGTACCTGCAGCCCCCACCAAGCCGTCACAGAGCACAAACTGAAGCTTTAACGTTGTTTATACGCTTTTTCTTCGTAGTTCCACGTTTTAGTGTCTTTCAGTTGATCTGGATCGTTTGCTGACGGCAGAAGAATCCATAACTATCGCTTACAGTGTTTGAATTTACCGCGACCGTCTTCTTCCTGTATCAGAACTGTGGATGCAGCGTTAATGACGTCACGTCTGGAGGGCAGCGCGGGAAATTCAGACACCGAATTGCAGCTTTATGCAGCACACAGCCTGTTCAAGGCAACGGAGAGAAACGTGTGGAAATGTTATTTTTGGTATTTAGCGCTTCATCATCCATTAGTATGAAAAACACGGACATGCATGTTTGTTTTTTTATTCCTGCCTCTGGTCCCTTTAAGAAAGCCGGCAGTGGAATTGCCACACAGGACGTCTTTGTTCTCTCCAACTTGCCGTAGTTTCTTTTTAACATGACATTCCTGCACTGCAGCTTCGTGTTTTTCATCATCTTTGGCATGTTTTCTGTACAACATATGTGCGTAAATGATCAGGGACGTTTACAGAACTGTATTGGAGGTAGGCTTTATGTGTGTGAAACAGTTTAATATTTTGTCCGGTAAAAAATATACTTGGTCGGTGGATTTTTTTCAATCTACTGGCCAACTTGGTCAGTGAGTTAAAAAGTTAATTTCAGACACTGGTTATACGGTGCGTCATTTTTGGGAGCATAGATACGTGAAATAAAGTGTCAGATTAATGAGTGTTCACCATAATTTACCGTGTTTTTGTTTTTGGGAATAAATCTGATGTTTTCTCTGTGGTGGCAGCATCATTCCTCCTCTGCTCTCTGATTGGCCAGTATTCCTCCCTGATGCGAACATCAGTGGACAGTAGGGATGGGCGATATTTTATCGTGTGCGATATATCGTCAAAGAAATTCCCCACAATAACAATTTGAATTTATCGTTTTTATCGTGAGATGACAATTTATCAGGTTGTGTTTGCAGCTGCACTACTTTTTTTTTAATAAGCCAAGTTATTTTTGCTGTTTGCATCGTTTGAATAAATGTGGAATTTGGTCTCATATTTCAGACTTGTTTGCTTGATATAGTTTAGTGGCTTCTATTATTTGTAGGGCTTTCAAGACAGAATTTAGCGACAGATTTATAATACAAAATATTTTGCTGATAATTTTTATCTTCACTTATTGTTACTGTGATAAATAAGAGAAATAATCGTGATACATTTTTTAGTCCATATCGCCCATCCCTAGTGGACTGAGCAGCACCGTCCACTTTTGTCCCAGACAGCAGAAATCTTCATGAAATAAATGTCCGTGATCTTCTTCTTCACTTATTACCACATTAAAGTTTCCTCTGATGTTCCAACAACCAGGAATGTGACGTCCTTCCACATTTCCTCCATGTTGGGAGGAAAATAATCTGCTTCTCAACTACACGCGTACAGAAATGTTCCCTAAGCGATGGCGGACGGTCAACGGCGGATGTGGCGTTTGGCCAGATTAGTCTGGTCTCATTTATAAACGTTGCGTTCGCACAAAATGTGGCCTGAAATTGGCGTACGCCACTTTTCACGCAAAAGTTGTGATTTATAAAAAGCAAACTTGACGGGAAAATGTGTGTCTCTCATGTTAACTCTGAGCCATGCGTACGCAGGTTTTGGAGACTGGGGAAACTGGCGACACAGATGGTGATGTGGGGAACTGAAACCACGGCATCATGACTCCCCTGCTGGCAGCGCGGGGTCCCGTCACCTCCATTTAACTGATATTATGCCCAGGCTGTTCATTTGTTGATTCCTTGTATGGCAGAGTGGTTAGTGCTCATGACTTTTACACAGGAGACCTGAGTTCAAAACCCATATGGGTTCTTGTCTCGTCCTGTCACACTGAAACGTTTATTTTCCCTTCATATCAAATTTCAGTCGTATTGGCTTTATAGGATTCAAACCAGCAGCGTTATTTATGCTACAGGTGAGCTGAAACTATAAGAACCTTTCAAATAAATAAAAAGGTCGTAGCAAACTTATGTGTTAAATTTACTTTTCATCAAAGTTTTCTCACCATCATCTTCATCTACCAATGATCATCATGGTGATTATTCACCACATTGAGGGGGGAGATCACGCTGCACCACAGCAAACAGGTGTTCTGTGTTCTGCAGTCGCTCTGACAGCGTTTCCTCCACAGCGACTTCTGGAACAGACTCTGTTACATCATCACCTACAACAACCTGCTGCATCAGCAGACTCTAGTTTATCTGTGTTTCCTGTGACGCCCAAATAAAATGATTCTGTGAGGCTCCACTTCACCAACAAGAACCTCCACTTCCGTCTCCGCGAAATTACGTTTAAATCTCTTTTCGATCGCCACGATTCGGTTTTAAATGCCTCAGATCAGCTGCTCATTTATATGCAGAAACATCCATGAGGTGCTTTGCATTGATCATTGATGGCAGAATGTGGGCGTGTAGGGGGCGGGGCCTAATTCACTTGCACAAACTTCCAGGAAGAGTGTGATTATAAAGGGGAAACTGCTTGAATCTGTGCGTACGCACGGTTTTATAAATCTGAATATTTTTTGGCGTACACAAACTTTTGGTTTTGGGCGTATGTACACTTTTAGTAAAGATCCTACGCGAAGTTTTATAAATGAGACCCCAGCTCTATACACATGTATTTGTAAGCACGCATCCTGATTTATTTCTGGACAGGTGAGATAAGTCAGCATTTCTTCAGCACAAATGAATGTGTAACTCATCAGTTTTAGGTGTACTATTAGTCCGTAACTACACACATGGTTGTACTTCTTTATTTTCTGAGAACAGTCATTGACCTAGCCCATCCTCTGGCCACTTACTCTAACCATCACAACTGACTGCCTAACCCTAACCTGATTGCCTAACCCTAACCTGACTGCCTAACCCTAACCTGACTGCCTAACCCTAACCTGATCGTAACCTAAAACCAAATTTTGACCTGCACATATGGGGTTTTCTTAGTGATGACCAGCTAAAATGGCCTCATAAAACTTTTTTGGTTAAACTCACAAAATGGTCCTCAGTGTTGCCAGTGCATGTACACACACTAGGGCTGTAACGAATATTCTAAATTGAATATATGTTCGAATATTAATAAAAATCAAGATTCGAACGTGAAAATTAATATTCGAATTTAAATAAACGGTGGGAAAAATAGCCTATTTTGGCCTATTATTATTATTAGGCCTATTTGCTACACTGGTTTGATTACAGGCCGACTGTTTCAAGTTGCTCCATGTTTATTGCAGCTGCTCGAGCATTCATTGTTCGTTAATTTCATTTCAATTTGTCGAGATCTTTATCGCTCGCACACGTTAAGGAGATGCGGGGAGGTGAGGGAACTGCAGCGAGTTCATTTTCTAATTTCCAGGGCATTGTTAAAGATGTTAATAATGAAATAAACACTAAAACAAAACAAAACAAAAAAAAAACATAGACGAAACTGGCTAAACGCCACAACTAGACCGTCCACTATTGCCTGGGAAGCGTTTCTGTACATAACTAGAACAGATGAGAATGGGACTTTTTCTTAACATGGAGGAAATCTGGAAGGACGTCACATTCCTGGTTGTTGGAACAGCATTGGAAAACTTTAATTGTGGTAATAAGCGAATAAGAAGATCGCGGACATTTATTTCAAGATTTCTTCTGTCTGTGACAAAAGTGGACATTTCTGCTGCTCGCGCTCAGTCCACTGATGTCAGTGTGTTCGTATCAGGAAGGAATATCGGACACACAGAACAGAGGAGGAATAACTTGCTGCCACGTTGGAGAAAACACTGGATTTAATCACTAACAACAAAAACACGGTAAATTATGATGAACACTCATTAATCTGACACTTTAATTTACGTATCTATGCCCTGAAAATGAGGCACTGCATAACGTTTTTATGCTAGCTAATGCTAAACGAGACAGCTGAGTGTTGCTGTAAGTTAATGAATTATCAGGGAGATATTGTGAAATATCAGGTTATTTGCTCTGATCAGGGCAACGTTGAGACCAGAAAATAAAAACAGTTCAGTCGCAAACACAAAGAGATCAGGAAGACGGTGTCCTGCAGCCTTTAGTTTCATTTGCAGGACATGTGAAGGCTACGTGGTCTGTACAGTCCTGAAACAATACCAAAAGCCAAATTTATGACAAAATAGATAAGTAACGAGCTCTGAAAGGGTTTGGTTTTTTAAACTTTGATAAGTAATCACGAGATTTCCGTGTTATTCCGGTGTGGTTTGTCATTAAAGCCAGTTTCAGAGATGAATAATATTTAAATCAATGCTCCGATGTAAATAAATAAAATGTCAGAATACTTTAGAGATCTCTGGATAACATACCTATAGGTTATCATGACCTTAGACGACTGTCCAACATTGTAAATCCAGATATTGACGCTGCTTTCCATGTTGGCAGATAGGAGGTAATTGGGACTCGTTCCCTAGGCAACGGCGGCAGCGCAAGATGGCGCAACACACAAAACGCTCGTCGGCTGAGTCTGTACAAGTAGTTATATCTTGTATTAGTTTGTCCTCCTGTACATTGCTCAAGTGGATATTCGAATTTATTCGAATTATTGTAAATTTTAGAGCAAATATTCGAATGTCATTTTGGAGCAATTTTGACATCTACACACACACACACACACACACGTTTGTTTTTCTATCCCCGTGGGGTACATCCATTGACATAATGCATTCCCTGGCCCCTTACCATAAACCTGACGCCAAGACATGTCTCGTCTTTGGGATAGTCTGGTCTTGGGTGGGGGTGGGGGGATTTAATCGGTGTGCATATGAGAGAGTATGTTTGTGTATGTGTGTGCATGTGTATGTCTGTTTGAGATAAACTTGGGGGACTGTTGATGTAATGAGTTGTTTTTAATATGTGAAGCACTTTGTAAAACTGTTATGCATGAAAAGTGCTGTATAAATAAAATTTGACTGATTGATTGATAACTGATTGCCTAAACCTAACCCTTGCCATAACCCTCACCTCACCCTAATTCTAACCTAAACTCTAAAACCAAATCTTGACCCTCAAAAATGTTTTTTTCTTCTGCTTTTTTAGTGAGGACCGGCCAGAATGTCCTCACTTTGTTAGTTAAAGACGCAAAACGGTCCTCACAGTGTAGCAAGTTCAGGCACACAAACACACACAGATTTGAGTATCTAAACTAATGAGGTCACAACACAGATGTTAGGTCACCAAACTCTCTCCTGTACTTGTAAATAATCGTGTTAGCGCTGTATGGCATTATTCTAAACCAGAGGAGACCTTGTCAGCTCTGTACGTGTGTAAATAATTCATGTTATCAGGTTTGTGCTTGTCCCCATCCCTGACCCTGACTAACAACACAAACTTCAACCTCCTGCATTCTGTTCAAAGAGCAGGCTAGCATCGGCTAGCTTCCCATCATATGTGGTAGCTAGCTTAGCTTAGCTTCATTTAAAGGGCTGCTTCCGTGCAAACGCCGGGCCACCATGCTAGCAGTCACAGGCAGCATCGCGGCTGATCCTCGGCTCTTTTGTTCAGCTGGAAGCCCATCATGTTCCGGTAACCTGAGAGGTGGCTAGCGCAGCTAAAGCAACACTGTTTTTGACCGCGAGCGCGTCAAACCAGACTCCATTCATAATTCAGCTAATTAAATATGCCATCTTTTGGTGCCAGAGCAAGTAAAATAGAAACTTCTGATTACAACATTAGCGCGTTCGCGTGTAAAGCACGCACCAGATCGGCGCAAATAAACGAAAACAAACTTTATCTGTAACTGTAAGTTAGTGAGTTACACGGCTGCTGCCGCTGCCGCTAAACGCCCAGCTGGGCGCATCTTTTTGTCTGCAAAAGAAAGTGGGAGCCAGAGACGACCCGACACTGAGAGCCGGATTTAAGAGTGAATTTTCATGACTCTTTAACGGTTTTCGGCTTTGTTCTGCTGGCTGTGCTTGCTCACTTATGGCGCAAACAACTTGAAACGCTAGAAAATCCAATGGAACTTCACATAGAGGACACGGAGACGCGTCCGAGGCTCAGACTCCAGCTAAAAAAGAAGCACTGACCTTTTCTGGATTGGTTTTTAGCATTTTTCTTCTGCGCCATTTCCTCTAGATTCTCTGACGTATTTTCCAGTAAAGCAGATACAATCTTAAATAGCCAAGTTAGCTTTTATTATCACAACAACGCGCTAAACCCAGCGCTGCTGTCCGCTTTCTGCTCTCTGATGGGTTAGCCAAAAATCACGTCCTCACTTGGATACCAGCAAAGCCAAAGTCCATGGTAACCGTGATTGTCCCCACGTTCCACCAATCAGAGAAGAAGAATGCTGTTTTGGGCGGGGCTTAAGGTGGGCTCCAACGATGATCTACCAATCATATCGTGGTACAGATTCCCAGCGTTGTGCGTCTCTTTGGAAAGGAGCAAAAACGTGGCAGAGGAGGAAGAGGAGTTCAAACATCTGGGATGGGGGGGGGGGGAGTCGCACGCGCTTGTTTCATTTGAACTTTGTAGTTTTCCCGAGATGTTCACTTTTATATTGTGATTTTCAAGTTAAACGGAAAAGCAGATTAAATATCCTGTTAAATTATTCTTAAATGATGATGATGATGATGATAATTATTATTG
The DNA here is from genome assembly GCA_023101725.1 of Atherinomorus stipes. NCBI lineage: Eukaryota > Metazoa > Chordata > Actinopteri > Atheriniformes > Atherinidae > Atherinomorus > Atherinomorus stipes. Next base: position 271,851 of record JALJCO010014054.1, read on the forward strand.
TTATTATTATTATTTGATTATAATTCAACTTCAAATTAAATGATAATGATAAATTATTCAAATAATTAGTTATTTATTATTGATAAAATTATTAATTAATAATATATTATTATTATGTTTTTTGTTGTTGTTATTATTATCAATAATAATAATAATAATTTATTATTATTATTATTATTATTATAATTTGATTATAATTCAACTTCAAATTAAATGAGAATGATAAATTATTCAAATAATTAGTTATTCACTATTAATAAAAATTATTAATTAATAATATATTATTATTGTTGTTTTTGTTATTATTATTATCATTATTATTATTATTATTGTTATTATTATTATCATCAACAATAACAATAATAATAATTATTATTATTATTATTAATAATAAATTATAATTGCAGAAAGTGATTATTTCTGCAATTTTTAACAACATTTTTTTACCCTCTTCAAACATCTGACTGTGCTGATGAAGGATTTTTTTGTCAAGCCCTGTATTAGCTACACCACTACAACATGATTAGTCAAACATCATCAATACAGTCGTGCTTAAGATTATCGACACCCTCCAAATAAAGAAGGGAAAAAACATCTGTCAGTGAAAGAAGATGAAATTAGCAAAAGTAATAATAAATCAAAATTCTATAAAAATCATGACATTGATTTTAAATTGTGGTTCAACAGAAATATTAAAAACAAACCCAAAAATAAAAATTACACGAGCATGATGGGGCTCAGAAGCTAAGCTTTTATTGAGCAACATGCTGAGACAATCACTAATCGGTGTTTTCTGTGACGCTCAAAGAGACTTCCTCACCTGTCTACAGGTATGTTGGTCCACATTTCACAGAAAGGTGCTCTAATGTCTGTGGGCCAGTTTGTTTGTTTGTACTTTTAATTATTATTTCCTACCACAATTCAAAAATAATATTTTATTTCACTAAATTATAATTTAGTAAATTTCAATTTATTATTAGTTTCTTTAGTTTCTTGTTATTTGAATTATTTTTGTGAATTTAGCCTTTTCTTTAATTGGAGGGTGTCAGTAATGTTGAGCACAAACACCGCTGTCACCTCATTAGAATGACATCATCCTCATCGGCACCTGTTATTAATGTTCGGAGGTGTGACAACAGCAACTTTCTCTCCTGTATTTCCACATAAAGTGTTGATTCTACTTGTTCATGTCGTATGCGGTCATCTTTGTTTCCTTCTAGCTTTATGTAAGTTTCTGCTGGTTTACGTCACCTTCCAATTCCTGCAATATGGTTTGTGTCAAACTCACATCTAAAAGGCTGCTGGTTTGACTCCAGCTAAAAGGACACTTTAGATATTTAGTTGTTATTTATCAGAAAGAATGATTCAAACATGATCAATGAGCAGCAGACTCACAACTCTACGTTTTCACCTCATGAGGGCGCTGTAGCTTCACATTTGTAGTCATTAAACGCACCATCCAGGAAAAGCCTCCCCTTTTTTGCCTGCTATGATACAGCAGCATGGGCAGTGAAGTAAACACAAATAAATAAAAGCCTAAATCCAACACAGAACAGCTGAAAGAGCAGGTCTGATCCAGAGGAAATGACGCTGTAGACGTGTAGAAACACCAAGATGAACTTATTTTAGTTTGTTTGAAGTTTTCCATGAGGGATTTATATTGCCTCTTTTTCTCCCTCCCTCTGAAGGCCTTGCCTTTGACCTGGCCGCGGTTGTAAATAAGAATTTATTATCTGTCTTGCCTGGCTAAATAAAGGTTAAATATGTTTTTGCTTTTTAAACACACACATTGCAGGAAAGTTGAGCAGATGAGATTCAGCCACTTTTCCTCTGAAGGAGTCGATTTAAAGGGAAATAAAAAGCTCTGGTAGAAATGTTGCAGGAAGCCACAGAAAAGAAAATCAGCCTGAATCATTTATTGTCATTATAAGAGCAATGAGATAAAAAGCTTTACATACCACATGATATCATCTTTGCAGGAGATTAAAGAAAAATGTGTAGTTTTGTAGAAAATAAAGGGAATATTCATGAAAACGTGAGGTTTTACTGATGAAGAAAGGGACGTATGAAACATCAGGAACATGCAGGCGTGAATAGATACCAGGGAACCGGACAGTTAATGAATGATACCGGATCAAATCTGGCGTTTTACCTGAAGATGTTAGATTTACTTACAGTGGGTTTGATTACTTCTTTGTGGCTTTTCCTCCTTTGTTCAGCCATTCGCCGCTCCTGACAGCAATGCATTGTGGTCTACATTGACCATCGAAGCTCACTAGTGTTCAAGATGCATTGTGGGTAATTTTGAGTTCACTCCTTTTTTCTTTCTGGACATTTGGACACCCATACAAAATGGTGTGATCCCTCTGTAGGGAAGAGGCCTATATGTTACCACAGGTACCCTGTTAGTATCACCATCAACATGGATATCTTTTTTTTAGTGTTATTTATATATGTATGTATATATATATACAAGGTGAGGGGATGTAATATGATAAAGGAAGCGTGTCAGATAGTTCTACAGAAAAAAGATATTGGGTTGGTAAGGTAAATGAGTTTATGGATAAATGAAATAAAGAAAACGTGCATGTGAGAGAAGCAGAATCAGATGGAGATCAATCAATCATTCATGTATAATTAATAATTAGAGTGTCTGTTGAATTATTGAAGTGTTGAAGGTAGATGTGGTTGTTTGTGGAAGCTAAAGTAGTGAGAATAATAGCAATAACCAAATAAGCATGAGAACTATGACAATAACTATAATAATAGTGATAATAACAATAATAATGACAATAACAAATTACAGTCATCACCATTGCCACTATGAAAAAAATCATATTAATGATAACAAAGATGATGTTAATCATTACTACCGCTATCCCAATTATAACAAGGACAACTATTCTTACAAGACAATAATTTGTTGAAGTGCAAATCAAGAAAGACTACGAAAATAGTATAATTATTATTACTGCTAATATAATTATTATTATTATCATCACCATTATTATTAATAATATTTAGAGAATATTTTCTCTTTCTAGAGAAAAACAAAAAGGAAGAAACTGAAAGAATTAGAGAAAAATATTCATAACAGCAGCCGTAATAACAATAACCAAAATAATAATAATAATAATAATAATAATAATAATAATAATAATATTTATGGACAACTTTTTTTTTTTTTGTATTAAGGGTAATTATATAAGATAATAAAGGTAATACAGTGGGGGGGTTACTTACAGTTACCGTGGAAACAACTGTGGTTTTAAAGTTGTGTTATTTTTTAGGTCTGAGAAATGCTGATCAGCTGTACGAGCTGTTATTCATGTTCAGGGGCTGATTCACTCGATGGAACTGGGATTGGGTCGACTTCACTCACCTTTTAAATCTGAATCCAGACTTTATCCTGGACCTTTTAAAAAATCACAGATGCTGTATAACGGTCGCAGCTCTTCGGATGTCTGACAGTTCGTCTCCACGTTTGTCACGTTGGTCTGGAAGCAGTCTGGGGCCTCCCCAGCAGCAGCAGCAGCTTTTCCTCCAATCACAGTATCCCACTGATCTAACGGGGAGCAAAATATGTTCAGTGAAACATATTCTGCATAAGACATGAAGTTTTGGTGACGAACTGCATTCCAGACGGACACCAGTTGGATCTGTGGCTGGTGGCGACCGTGTCTTTGTTTAACACCATTATTCTTGTTCATTCACGATTTCACATCATAGTTCTCTGCTGTCAAACTCATTTTAGTTCAGGAGCCACACCTACCTGCCTGCCGTCCAGCCGTCGTCCTCTGCTCCTCTGCAGTCCACCTACCTGCCTGCCGTCCAGCCGTCGTCCTCTGCTCCTCTGCAGTCCACCTACCTGCCTGCCGTCCAGCCGTCGTCCTCTGCTCCTCTGCAGTCCACCCACCTGCCTGCCGTCCAGCCGTCGTCCTCTGCTCCTCTGCAGTCCACTCACCTGCCTGCCGTCCAGCCGTCGTCCTCTGCTCCTCTGCAGTCCACTCACCTGCCTGCCGTCCAGCCGTCGTCCTCTGCTCCTCTGCAGTCCACCTACCTGCCTGCCGTCCAGCCGTCGTCCTCTGCTCCTCTGCAGTCCACCTACCTGCCTGCCGTCCAGCCGTCGTCCTCTGCTCCTCTGCAGTCCCACCTACCTGCCTGCCGTCCAGCCGTCGTCCTCTGCTCCTCTGCAGTCCACCTACCTGCCTGCCGTCCAGCCGTCGTCCTCTGCTCCTCTGCAGTCCACTCACCTGCCTGCCGTCCAGCCGTCGTCCTCTGCTCCTCTGCAGTCCACTCACCTGCCTGCCGTCCAGCCGTCGTCCTCTGCTCCTCTGCAGTCCACCTACCTGCCTGCCGTCCAGCCGTCGTCCTCGGCTCACTTGACTGGGTTACCTGGACCAACTACATCTTCAGAGCGAGTTGTAAGCTAGATTCCAGTGAGCTTTAAAATTGTTGATGTTTTTGCTTCTTGAGATATTTAAATTCTAATAGGAGTCTTTTCCCTAGGCCGTGGATGAACACTGTATGGCGGGATTGGATCGGGTCGATGAGCTTGCGGAATACTTGGTGGAGCTAAGAAATGAAAAAGGCTTAACTATTACCAACCAGCAGGCCCGCATCATTGTGGATCTTTGGCAGCACTTGGATCAACGTGATAAGGACAGGATTCTGTATGCTGCTCGACATCAGGAACATCTCCAGACAGGTCGATATAGGTCTCCCAAAAAGAAGGCTGTTTATGCAGGAGTTGAAAGCACAAAAAGGTGTGTACTTGGTTCAACTGGTTCTGCTGCTCAGTGGCCAGATTGCAGCCGCCTAGTTGAAACCATATTTATCAGATTGTGCAACATTCATAGTAGCCCCAAAAAAATTGGACACCAAACCTTTTCAAGATGGTCACTAATTCTAAATGATAACAAAAAGATCCGACAGCTAATTTTGAATAATGGCATTATAATGAAAGACACAACCCTGCAACTTGTCACTGTAAATCAGACCACCTTAATACAGTGGCATAACAAAAGATTTAAAGCACAAGATGTTGCCATTCTGATGCAAGGGCTGGTACTCCCTGATGAACGGCCAGTTGCCAGTGAACCACTACTTCCACCAAACAGTAGGCCCACTGAAACCACACCACACAGGCATGAACATACTTACAACATGCCTCCTGACACTACAGGGCAGGCAAAATCCAAACTTGTTGTCAGAGACAGAGCTGAGTTAAAAACCATTCAGCCAAAACCACCTGCACCTCCAACAGTTTTTTACATGCCACTCCTTATGCCACCAACCACTGCAGAAGCCAACAACTTAAAAATGCTTCTGCCACCACTCCAGACCACTGCTCAAAACATCATTTTCCCACCACATTCCACAACTCCTATCAGCCCTACCCAAACCCAAACTACAACTCCAAAAGAAAAACGCAAATACACCAGGACAGTCACATCCAATAGATGCACGAGATGTGGAGAGCCCCGCACCACAGACACTGGCCATAGCCAGTACAAAGGCAGAGTTTACTGCCCAAACAGGGAGGCCTTAACCAAAGAGCAGTGGCTGAGAATGATGAGAAAATAGGAGAAGTGTAATTAGGTACTCCACACTAGTATTATTATTATTATTATTATTATTATTATTATTATTATTATTATTGTTACTGCTATTATTATTATTATTATTATTATTACTATTTTTTATTATTATTACTACTACTACTACTATTATTATTATTTTTATTATTATTATTACTATTATTACTACGACTACTACTACTACTACTATTATTACCATTACTATTATTATTATTATTATTACTACTACTATTATTACTATTATTATTATTATATTATGCAATTGTATAACTTATAAATTATTCAAGAGCCTTTGAAATTACATTTCTGAACTTGTAAATAGTTATCTATTCTAAATAGTTATTTTATTATTATTCATTGTCATTATTAATGTTATCATTGTCATTATTATTATTAGGCTATTTTGTAACTTCTAAAGTATTCAAGAGCTTTTAAGATTATACTTTTTAACTTGTAAATAGTTATTTAATGTAGTTTGAAATGTCAGTTTAAATTGTTATCTTTTTGTATAGATTTTGCAGGATGTGTATTTGTGTGTGTACATTTAATGTTTTTATATAAAAGAATTTTTGTTAAAATCCACCATTTCTCAACTTTTATTGACCCATTTGTTTATATATTTGTTGACGGCTGATAGTGAATGTAATGTGCTGTAGAATGTTTGTGTGAGGGTATTCAAAATACATGAAAAAAATTGGGTTATACATGCTCTAGGCTCATTCATTTTTACTTGTTTGATAACTGGATCATTAATGCAGGGTGTTAAAAAAGGCTAAAGATTAAGCGCCCAAATGTGCTTTGGTACCTGATTTATTTTGTTTGTGTGTCACTTGTGAGTTCACAAGCACCTAATAGTTACTAGTATTTGCAGATCACTCTGACTAATGTCAGTTTAACTAGTTGGGTCTGTCTCTAAAATAGAAATCCTATTAGAAATACATTATTTGTTGGCCAACAACTCTAGTATAGCCTAATATTGCAATAAAATGTAGTTTGAAATTATTGAAAACATCCTATCATGCACAAAAAACGAGTATGTGCCAAAAGAAATCATGGTAGACTTTACTTGTGGCAAAAAATGAGGGGCAAAAACCATTTCAGAATACATGCCCTTAGCTGGGATCGAACTCACGTTCACATAATTTCTCTCCCTCCCCCTTCCCCCTCCCCTCATTTCTTCCCCATCTTATACAGACAATTTTTCCCCAGCTTTGGCAGAATTAGACCTCCGGTGGGCCGGACCGGGAAAATGACCTCACAATAACTGTAAATAACAATAACTGCAAATGTTGCCCTTTATTCCAGCACACTGTCAACATGTTTATATTTAATTATCTTTCCTTTTAGGAAAAATGAACATGAAATTAACATAAGTGCTTCCAACAATATTTAGCTTCATTTGATGATATTTGATCGTGTTTATTCATTTTACGAATTAATTTCAGTCAACATTCTATTCTATATTTTTATATGAAAATATATTTATATACATTTTAAGGATTTTGACATTCAAATATAAGCAAAGCTGCGCCGTGTTAAAAGTACATAAAAATTTATTTAAATGAAAAAAATATCATTTTTGCAGGGGCGGCCAGCTTTTTGTTCGGGGGGGGGGGCATGGCTACCCATTGGGGGCCCCAGTGAGTTCATGGTCCTCTGAGTGACTGCATGGTGTCCAGATTGTGTAGCTGCAGAACAGCCCAGATCATCAACCCTCCACCGCCGTGCTTGATAGTTGGGATGAGGTGTTAATGCTGAAATGCTGTTTGGTTTTCCTCAAAACTAAAAGGGACGTCCGAGACCGGTCCAGAGCTCCTGCAACTGCACACCTGCTGTTACACACCTGAATCAAAACGCAAATCCCGGAGACAGAGATTAAATTAAAAGAAAATAAGTTGTCAGAAAATTATTCTGAGTTACTGTATCGCGACATTTGTGGGTTAAAATTCCAATTAAATGAAATCTATCAAAGAAAAGTGGCATACTCTTTGTTTTGTTTAAAAACTACCTTTAATGAGGGAGGGAAAAAACAGGGGAAAATATTATCAAGACAAGTTAAAAAGCAAGATTTTTCAAGTGCTATCCCTGCTATTAAAAAAGGAAATAATTCAACTTCCACGACAGACATAAATGGGGCATTTAGACATTATTATGAAACTTTATATTCCTCTTTTGTATCTGATGATGAATTTCAAAAAGCAAATGAAACATTCTTTTCAAAACTTAATCTGCCTAAATGTCAACAGGAACAAATTGATTTGCTTGATTCTGCTATAACTGAGGTGGAAATTAGAAAAGCAGCTTCACTGATGAAAAGTGGGAAATCCCCACGGTTACGACGGATTACCTGCCGAGTACTACAAAACCTACATAGACATCCCTGCGCCCGTTTTACAAAAAGTGGTTCTGGAAGCTTTTGGAAGGGAACACATCCCTCCTACTTTTAATGAAGCATCGATATCTTTGATACCAAAAAAAGACAAAGATAGTACCGATCCATCAAATTATAGGCTAATTAGTTTGCTTAATCTGGATTATAAAATACTTACAAAAGTGCCGGCCCTGCGTTTACAAACAGTTTTGAATAGTATTATACATCCCAACCAGACAGGCTTAATGAAAAGACGATCTTCCTCTGATAATATTTGAAAGTTGTTACATTTAATGTGGTTAAGTCAGTCCCAAGATGTACCAGTTCTGCAGCCTTCTCCCTTGATGCGGAGAAGCCGTTCGATAAAGTTGAATGGCCGTTTCTTTTCTCTGCTTTATCACACTTTGGCTTTGGTCCGAATTTTACTAAATGGGTTAGAACCCTGTATAAGGAACCCAAATGGTCACAAATGGCACTATATCACCTTTTTTTGGCTTATCACGTGGGACCCACCAAGGCTGTTCATTAAGCCCCCTTTTGTTTCTTATTTTTATAGAAATATTAGCAGTGAGCATTCGATCAAATAAAGAAATAAACGGAGTGTTATGTGGTCAACAACAAAACAAGTTACTTCTTTACGCAGATGATATTTTAGCTACTATTGTTGATCCACAAACTTCCTTACCACATTTGATGGACACTATAAAGTCTTTTTCAAAAGTATCTGGATATACTGTCAGCTGGAGCAGGTCAGAGGCCATGCCATTATCCTCCCATTGTTTCTCATACATGGTGGAAAAGTTTAAATTTAAATGGGTACCTAAAGGAATGAAGAATTTGGGGATTAAACTCAGTTTGGATTTGGATGAGCTTCTTCATTTAAATTTTAATCCAGTACTGTTAAAAATTAAGACGAATTTGCAAAGCTGGCAAAAGTTACACATGTCTTTGTGGGGGAAAATTAATATTATACAAATGATGGTAGCTCCACAGTTTCATTATGTAATTATGATGTTACCAATTGCAATTCCACCTGCCATCTTTAAACAATATGAAAATTTGATAAAACAATTTTTACGGGAAGGAAAAAAGATCAAGAATCAAACTGAGCAATTTGTACAAACCTAAAGAAAAAGGTGGTCTAGGACTACCAGACGCAAACCTGTCTTTTGAAATGGCCAAACTGATTAGATATTGGGAAAACACCGAGCAAGAACCGGAATGGTTAAATATTGAAGATGAATTGTGCTCACCGTTTGATCCTAAACATAAGCTGTCCCAATAATCTGATATTACAAACCCAATAATTACCCATTCTGGCCGTGTATGGTTAATGGTGCATAAAATTCTAAAGCTCCAACACCAAGTGCAAAGTTATGCATCCCTTTGGAATAATTCATATCTCCTCATAGGTAAGACACCGGGGTTCTGGAGGCAATGGCACTCCCGTGGCATATATACTATTGAAAACCTGTACGATGATGATGATGGGCAGTTTCTGTCTTATGCCGAACTTGTTAATAAATACAAACTGGAAGGAAAAGACAACTTCTGGAAATATTTACAGATGAGACATTGTGTGACGTCCAAATTTAAAAAGGGTGGTGAAAATATTATTGTAGAATACATGAATCTGCCACGGGAGCGCCACACAGCTTCACAGTTTTATAAACTTTTAAATGATAGTCGTAGCAATGATTCGGTAAATATCAAACTTTTATGGCAGAAAGATCTGAAAACAGAGTTTTCAAACGAGAGGTGGTCAAATATTTTGTTGGATAATGGGAAATATGTAAAAGAAGCCAGAAGCAAATGTATACAATATAAACTGTTGCACAGATATTACCGTACCCCAGTCAGGCTGCATAGCATGAAACTCATGTCTGACAACCTCTGTTGGAAATGCAAAAGTGAAGTGGGGACATTTTTGCACTGTTTGTGGGAATGCTTTTGCATAGCCCCATTTTGGGGTGAAGTTATAAAAGCTTAAGTGAGTCCTCCAGCTCGCAGATACCTGCAACCCCTGAACTGTGCTTATTGGGAGAAAGGTCCCAAATTCCCAAGGTTCCTCAGCGAGTCTTGAATATCTATATGATCGGCTGGTGACAGCATCCAGGATTGTCTTCAGACATTGGAAAACCACACAACAGCCTGGACTCAAAGAGTGGATGGATGCTATGACAGAGACAGCCTCGTATGAGTGCTTTATAAACTGAAACCCAACATGGAGGACACGGACGCTGATTGGGATCGTTTTTGGTGCTTCCTCAAAACACCTGAAAATACTGGAAATCTCTCAAAATAAGGAAAATAAGAACTTTGGGCTGAAATCTGTGACCTGGTCTGTTTCATTTCCAGTGGGTTGTAGGAAAGTGTTTGAGGACGTTTAATAACATTTGTACCTGTAACAAGCATCTATGAAGAGTGTGTGTGTGTGTTTGTGGGTGGGTGGGTAGGGGGGGAGGCGCCAGCCAGTGTTTTGGGGTTTTTTGGTTTTTTTTTTTGGTTTTTGGTCTTTGGTTTTGTTTTTGTTCTTGTCATTATTGTCTTACAAAGTTTTTTTGTGTGAAAATTCAGAAAACAGTAAAAACGTAAATGACAAAAAAAAAAAAAAAACCCCAAAAAACCCCAGCAAACCTCCCCCTCACACACACACACACACATGCACTTACTTTTTTGCATGTTTGTCACACTTAAATGTTTCAGATCATCAAACAAATTTAAATATCAGACAAAGATAACACAAATAAACAGAAAATGCAGTTTTTAAATGAAGATTTTTATTAGTAAGGGGATAAAAATCCAACCCTCCATGTCCCTGTGTGAAAAAGTGATCTTCCCCTAAACCTAATAACTGCTTGTTCCACCTTAGCAGCAACAACTGCATCAAGCGTTTGTGATAACTGGCAGTGAGTCTTCTACAGCGCTGTGGAGGAATTTTGTTCCACTTATCTTTGCAGAATTGTTGTAATTCAGCCACATTGGAGGCTTTTCCAGCATGAACCGCCTTTTTAAGGTCATGCCACAGCATCTCAATGGGATTCAGGTGGGGGCTTTGACTAGGCCACTCCAAAGTCTTCATGTTGTTGTTCTTAAGCCATTCAGAGGTGGACTTGCTGGTGTGTTCTGGATCATTGTTCTGCTGCAGAACCCAAGTGCGCTTCAGCTTGAGGTCACCAACAGATGGCCGGACATTCTCCTTCAGGATTTTTTGGTAGAAGCAGAATTCATGGTTCCATTTACCACAGCAAGTCTTCCAGGTCCTGAAGCAGCAAAACAGCCCCAGACCATCACACTACCACCACCATATTTTACTGTTGCTATGATGTTCCTTTTCTGAAATGCCGTGTTACTTTTACGCCAGATGTAATGGGACCTCCACCTTCCAGAAAGTTCCACTTTTGTCTCGTCAGTCCACAGAGTATTTTCCCAAAAGTCTTGGGGATCATCAAGATGCTTTCTGGCTAAACTGAGACGAGCCTTTATGTTCTTTTTGCTCAGCAGTGGTTTTGGTCTTGGAACTCTGCCATGCAGCCATTTTTGCCCCCCAGTCTCTTTCTGATGGGGGAGTCATGAACACTGACCTTCATTGAGGCAAGTGAGGCCTGCAGTTCTTGGATGTTGTTCTGGGGTCTTTTGTGACCTCTTGGATGAGTCGTCGCTGTGCTCTTGGGGTCATTTTGGTCGGCCGGCCCCTCCTGGGAAGGTTCACCACTGTTCCATGTTTTCACCATTTGTGGATAATGGTTCTCACTGTGGTTCTCTGGAGTCCCAAAGCTTTAGAAATGGCTTTGGAACCTTTTCCAGACTGATAGATCTCAATGACTTTGTTTCTCATTTGTTCCTGAATTTCTTTGGATGGCAGCATGATGTCTAGCTTTGGAGGATCTTTTGGTCTACTTCACTTTATCAGGCAGGTCCTATTTAAGGGATTTCTGGATGGAGAACAGGTGTGGCAGTAATCAGGCCTGGATGTGGATAGAGAAACTGAACTCAGCTTTCCAAAGATGATAAACCACAGTTAACTTATGTTTTAACGGGGGGCAATCACTTTTTCACGCAGGGTCACAGAGGTTTGGACCCCCCCCCCCCCCCCCCCCCCCCTTACTAATAAAAACCTTCATTTAAAAACTGCATTTTGTGTTTATTTGTGTTATCTTTGTCTAATATTTAAATTTATTTGATGATCTGAAACATAAGTGTGACAAACATGCAAAAAAGTAAGAAATCAGGAAGAAGAAACACTTTTTCACACGACTGTATATTTAACTTATAAATTAACATATGCATAGTTAAAATGGTAATAGTAGTACATTTATTTATCGATAGCTTTACGAGATACTCAGATGCTTTCCACAGAAACAGGTTATAAATCAAATGAGAAAAGTAAAATCTCCGTCACCTCAAAAAGGTAAAAAAGAGGAAGTAGGAAGTAGGAGTAGGAATTAACGTAATAAATGATTAAGTCTGAGAAAGAGCAGGAGGAAGTTTATCTATTCTAACATAACTTGCTGTCTGTACAGATGTACAGACTAAATCACTAACTACTCCTTTTTCATCCCAGAAAGCAAGAAAAACCCACAAAGGACAGAAAGTATAAGCTGTGTATGTCCTTGTTGGTGCACAGCTAAGCATTTAAGTCAAAACCCATCTACATTTCAACATATACACCGCTGAAAACTGCCAACATAAAACGCTTTTATCTGCGCTTAAACTTCATTTAGTTTAGATAGATACACACTTCATTCATAAAGTTTCTATAACGTCATCATATCAGTACACTGAAATACTGCGATATACTGTATGGCCGCCCTCAAAATGATTCATACCGTCAAAGAAGGAAAATAATCAGTTCGTGAAATAAGCTCAATCTGACAAAAGTAATAAGAAATAAAATTCTGCAAAAATCATCACGTTGATTCTGAATTATGGTTCAGCAGAAATATTAAAAACAAACACACCTAAAATAAAACAAGTAAACAAGCATGACGGAGCTCTGAAGCTAAAATGTTGGTGAGAAACAATCACTGCAGTCAGGTGTTTCTGTAACGTCCAATCAGACGTCTGCACCTGCTCACAGGTATGTTGATCCATGTTCATGAAAATGAAATGAATGAAATGAAAAATACTTTATTCATCCCCGAAGGGAAATTCAGTATTGTAAAAGCTCACTTTTTTTTTTTTTTTTAAATAAACAAAAAGTCAGTTAGTCTTGTTCTTTAGGGTGATGGTTGCTGGCAGGAATGAATTCCTGTATCTCTCCGTCCTACAGCGAACTTGACGCAGCCTCCCACTGAACACACTCTGTTGATTCTTCACCGTGTTGTGGAGAGGATGGGAAGTGTCCTCCATCATCTTCATCAGCTTGTGAAGCATTCTTTTTGAACGATCAGCTCCAGCGGCTCCAGAGTTCTCCCCAGCACAGAACCAGCTTTCTTGATCAGCTTGTTTAGTTTCTTCAAGTCTCTGGTTCTGATGCTGCTTCCCCAGCAGATGCTGCAAAGCTAATTGCACTTTCTACCACAGACTTATAGAAGATCTGCAACATCTTGTTGCAGACATTAAATGATTTCAGCTTCCTTAAGAAGTAGAGTCTGCTCAGACCTTTCTTATAGATGTAGTCACTGTTGCATTTCCAATCAAGTCTGTTGTCCAGCTGAACTCCAAGGTATTTGTAGTTCTCTACCACCTCCACCTCCTCTTCCAGGATGTAGACAGGACTATGCTGCTTATTCTTGCTCCTCCTGAAGTCAACAATCATCTCTTTAGTCTTGCTGGTATTTAAGATGAGCTGATTGTTACTGCACCATTTCACAAACTGATTGACAAGTTCCCTGTATTCGGCTTCTTGTCCATCACTAATACACCCCACAACAGCAGAGTCATGGGAAAGATGCTCTGATGTGTCTGAGACAGTTTTGTTTGTTTATATTATTATTATATTATTTTATATTATATCTCAGTGAGAAAAGCATAAAAGTTAGATTTTCAACTTCTGCATGTCCAATCTTAAAAATTCCAACTTTATGGGACATAAATTATTGGGGTTAGTCATTATATCGAACTCATAGAAATTACATCATAATTCCCCGTTATTGGCTGGATAATTATTGTGAATCCCTAATATTATATTATATTATATTATATTATATTATATTATATTATATTATATTATATTATATTATATTATATTATATTGTATTATATTATATTACTTATATTATATTATATTATATTACATTATATTATATTATATTGTATTATATTAATTATATTATATTATATTATATTATATTATATTATATTATATTATATTATATTACATTATATCATATTATATTATATTACATTACATTACATTAGAGCATATCATAATAAATTATATTATATTAAATCATGTTATATTATATTACATTATATTAATTATATTATATTATATTATATTAAATTACATTATATTATATTACATTACATTATATTATATTATATTACATTATATTATATTAATTGTATTATATTATATTACATTACATTAGAGCATATCATAATAAATTATATTATATTAAATCATGTTATATTATATTACATTATATTACATTATATTAATTATATTATATTTTATTACATTATATTATATTATATTACATTATATTACATTACATTAGAGCATATCATAATAAATTATATTATATTAAATCATATTATAATATATTATTTTCAATCATATGATATCATATTATATTACATTATATTAAATCATCAGTCATTTTCTGTACTGCTTCTCCAGTTCAGGGTTGCTGGAGTCTATCCAGCTATTATCAGGCGAGAGCCAGGAACACCTGGACAGGTAACCAGTCTGTCACAGGACCAACACAGAGAGACAAACAATCATTCACGCTCACATTCATTCCTAGAGACAATTTAGAGTGACCAGTTAACGTAATAGGTTAATATTAAATCACATTATATTATATTATATTATTATTTCCAACCACAATTCAAAAGCAATAATTTATTTCACCAAATTATAATTTTTTAAATTTTTATTTCTCATTCGTTTCTTGTTATCTGAATTCCTGTGGTGAATTCAGCCCTTTCTTTCATGGGGGGGTGAATAATGCTGGGGACGTGGCGTGTGAGGTCATCTGTATTCATTTACTCTTTCAGAAGTGATCAGCCGCAGATGGCGCACGCGCTCGTGCAGGTGGAGTTTCCTGTTTGACGCCTCTGACAGTCGCGCATCATGAACACAAGGGGGCGCCTCTCCTCCACCGCACGCGCGAGCCTGCTGGGGAACACCTGCTCAGCGGACCAGAAGTTTCTGCCTCAGTCCTGTTCCTGGTTCCAGGTGGAAGTTTGTGATCTGTGACGCAGATTTCCATCATTCTGCTCCTGTGACGTCACCAAAGCTGACGGTTTCACCATCCTTTCCTCCGCAGGTATCACGCGCTAAAAGGTGCGACTTTCTGTGTGAGAGCGGCAGTTATTAGCGCCATAAACATCCCCACTCTTCCTCCTCCAGCGAGGATGAGGAGGGTCAGGGCAGCCAAACCTGCCCTCGCCCCCCACCCCCACCCTCCGCGCGCGCTTCCACACCTTTGGCTCAGACGTGACACGGTCGTCCTCGGTCACCACCGTGCGTGACAAACGGGACTTAGGGTGTAACCTCGCGATACTCCGCTCCCTCCCTCTCTCTCTCTCTCTCTCTCTCTCTCTCTCTCTCTCCCCCCGCGCGCGTCCAGGGGCGATCAAGCGGCAGGGTTGGTGGGAGTCCGGCCGGTCAGCCCACCGACGCACAGCCGCGCGCTCACGGCACAACTTCACGCGTCCCGAAGGAAAGTCAGACACACGCAACAGCTGGAGCCTGAGAGGAGGCGCGCGCGCTTTTCTCCTTAATCAGCTGTCGCGCCTCCAACGGAGAAGAAATTAAAAACATTCCCTGCTGAGGCGGAGCGCGCGACAGCAGAAGAAGAAGAAGAAGAAGAAGAAGAAGAGTGGAAGTGGCGCGTGCGGGACTAACGCGGGCTGAAGTTGGAGGATGCGCTCCCGCTGACCCCCCCGCCGCTGCTGGAGGGACCGTCCTGCCTCCCGTCGCTCATTGCTGGATGTAAGCAGCCCCCACTCAGACGGTCTTTCCGCTCATGGATCCGCCGCTTTGCGCCTCCCGCTCCGCGGCCGCGGCAGCGGTGATGGTGTGAAGGACGAACCGCCGCTCTCACGCGCACTTTCACATGTGAGTACTTCTACTCTCTGCTTCAGAGCTGCGCTCGCGGACAACTCCAGCCGTTCACTCCGGAGTGAAACACCTGCAGCGCTGAAACTCTGCGCTAGTTAGGAGCGCCGCTTTCGCTGCGCATCTCCATGGCGCGCGCACTTTTATAACGATGGAAACTAATTAAATGTGAGCAAATCTTTCCTTCATGAGTGCAAATCAGGCGCGTAAAGGTGTTTACCAGCTGGCCTGAACGCGCGCGTGTTCGGGCGCAGCTGTGACGCACATTATTGCGAAGCTGAAAAACTCCAGTTGGGAGTAAATTTCAGCCTCTTCCTCCTCTCTCCCCCCCCCGCTCCGAGCTTCCGCGGCCCTCCGGAGAGTCTGTTCCTCTGTTCCTATGCAACCCCGCTCCTAGCAGCCGCGCCGCGCCGCGCCACACTTTCCGTTCATTACGCGGCTTTGTTTATGGAGGAGGAGATGCGTCTGGGGCCGCTTGTTTGCGTCTTTGCCGCAGCTGGAATGTTCTTCCTCGTGTTGGAATAAGTCTTCCTCACTTTCCTGAAGTCCTTCATCTCCATAATCTGACATTTCTGTGCTCATATTCATGAGTGCGCTGGTATTTGCTGCGGATGTTTGCACATTCCGCTCTTTCTCTTCCTTCTCCTCCTTCCTGGAAGTCTGTAGATGTGGCTGGAGAAGAAGCAGGAGGCACGTGCTCGGCAACGGAACCAGCTTACATGATAACTCCAGCTTCCGTTTGTTTTAAAGGTTTAGTTTTTCATTGAAGAACGTGTGATTCCATGTGTGCGAGTTTAAATGGAGTAAAGGCAAAAGGGGAATATAAGGCAGACCTGCAGCTGTCTGACCTCTGACCTCTGACCTTCTGCATGTCTGCATGCCCCTCCTGCTGCTGCAGCAGTTTTATATGATTCAGAGTCAGACCACCAGGTTTCCCAGAGCAGATGAAATGGAAACAAAAACACTCATTTTGATGATACTCACATTAAATGCATAAGTTAGATCCAGGAAAAGGAAAAAACAGTGAATAACAGCTGGAAAAGACCTGGGTTCAGTCATGAGGCTCTGCCGCTGCATGTTCTTCTTTTATTAAATGCTAAGAAACATAAAAATTTGCTTTTAAGCAGGACGCAGTGAAATAAAACGCTGGATTTCCAAATTCAGATATTATAAACCATAAAGGTGCAGACACCTGAAAGGATTTCCCTGGAGATGAAAACAAAACCCGTCTTTCTGTTTTCATGAGCGAATCTGAAGAGCGAGCTTTAGAGGGAAGTTCCCTGCAGCCATGGTGTGAGGGGGTCGCACACCTCCCGGTCTGAACGTTATGTGGAGGCTCCGATGGAAACTTACCTAAAGAAAACAGCTGGTGGGTTCAGTCATGAGGCTGAAGCTCTGCTGCTGCATGTTTTCATTTAACGATGAACAAAAACAGGACGCAGTGAAATAAAACGCTGGATTTCCAAATTCTGATATGATAAACAACAAAGCTGACAGTAAAGCGTAAACATGGGGGTTGTTTGCAGGAGACATTTAGATTTTCTCCTCCTAAAATACTGACGTTATGCTGAGACATGCGGTGTTTTCCTCCTCGTTCCTGCATTCAGTTTTAATGTTCGGAAAATGTGTGTGAGAGAAAATAAAATAAAATTTAGGGATGCATAATATTTGAATTTTGGCCGATATCCAATATGCTGATATTTTAAAACTCATGTGGCCGATCACCGATATTAAAGCTGAAACAAATAAGCAGTCATTGCAAAGAGCAGTTTTGTGTTCCCCATATCCGACACTTTGAAAAATAGGGGTGGCAAAAAATATCAATACACTGAAATATCGCAATATTTTCACATGCCGACATCAAACCGATATTTAAAATGTGGTGTCGATCTATTTTACTTTAAAAAGTCTCTGATTTCATCATTCTGTTACAAAATCTCACCACAATTCATGAATTCTCACAAGATTTCATAACCAACCATGAAATATCGCGAGATTTCGTTAGTAAAATAGATCGATACCGCGTTTTTAAATGTCAATATGATATCAGCACCTGAAAATATAGCAATATTTCAGTGTAACGATATTTTTCCTGCCCCTAATTACCAGAAACATTTAAATGATATCAGCATATGAAAATATCGCAAAATTTTGCTGAATTCTTGCGAGATTTTGTAACAGAACAATAAAATATCACAAGATTTTATTAGTAAAATAGATAGATACCGCGTTTTTAAATGTCAACATATCAGCATGTGAAAATCTTGCAATATTTCAGTGTACTGATATTTTTTCACCCGTAGTCTTTGGAAGTTTTAAAGTCTGTAAGAAAGAAGTTTTTGAAGAAGAAGTTTTTTTTTTTACTTTAGAAACAGCGGTCTGATTGGTTAAATATCGGTTAAATATTGGTGGGATGGCCGATGTCTGATACTCAGCTTTAAGGCTGATACCAATAGGGGGCTGATAATATCGTGCCTCCCTAATAAAATTGATGCAATATTTATCTGAAATTGCGCAGCAAAAACAGAACAAAGAGTAAACTGTATCAGTGTGAGTTCACGATTATTTAAACTTTTTTATTGGCTTTTTATGTTGTAAACACGTACAACACAGTTAAAGTCACAATAAGTCAGAAAAAAAGAATCTAAGTATCACTACGAAGAGTTAATAGTAATAAATAAAAATGACAATAAAAAGGGGAAAATAAGTAAAATAATAATTAAGGAATAAAAATAAATAAATAGATAAATAAAATAAAGATAGATAAAAATAAGTCAAATAAAAGCACAGTTTCTAGCCTGCTGCAGTGATCATTCAGTCGTCATTTCAGTGTCACTAGTTGGAAATTCTAAATGAAAGTAAATCAGAAATGGCTGCAAAGCCCCCCCGGGTTGCCCCCCCCCCCAGTATTTCAGTATTTCAGTATTTCAGAGTCAAGTCCGGAGAGACAAGAAAGTGTGCCAAAAACTGAACCCCAGAACTGCAGCAACTCTGGGCGTGCCCACAACATATGACAGAGGGTGGGGGCAGGTGGGGTAACTGGGTTCCCTCCGTCTGCGGTCATGTTTGCTGGAATAGAGAGCGACCTGCTGCTGGTGCCCCCCCCCCCAACGCACCGAGGCGTCCCGCAGCAAGGCTGCATGTGACCGCCAGGTTCACCTGGATGTGCTGACCTCTGATGTGTGTGTATGGGGGGGGGGCGATGGGTCGTAGATCAGAGGAGGAGGGGACGAGGCTGGGAAGTGTCGTTGGGAAGATCAGGATGAGAGGAAGAAGATGAGGATCTTCTGGAGCAGGGGTGTCAAACATAAGGCCTGGGGGCCAAAACCGGCCCAGCAGAGGGTCGAGTCCGGCCGCGAGGTCACGGATGTCAAGTCTCACGCAACAAGCGCGCCCAAATTTTCAATCATTTCACAGCCCTGCTAACAGGTTCTGTGCATTATGTCCTCGAACGACCTGGAGAGAGAGACAAACAAACCCTGAAACACGGCATCTTTGTTCTTTTACACAAATGGCCGCGTATGAAGTCTGTTCACACAGAACATCCTAAAAGAAACAAGTTTAAAGTCTGTACAAAGAATATTTGATCTGATCGGTTAAATATCGGTTAAATATTGGTTAAACATTGGTTAAATATCGGTTAAATATCGGTTAAATATCGGTTAAATATCAGTTAAATATTGGTTAAACATTGGTTAAATATCGGTTAAATATCGGTTAAACATTGGTAAAATATCGGTTAAATATCGGTTAAATATTGGTTAAACATTGGTTAAATATCGGTTAAATATCGGTTAAACATTGGTAAAATATCGGTTAAATATTGGTTAAACATTGGTTAAATGTCGGTTAAATATCAGTTAAATATTGGTTAAATATAGGTTAAATATCGGTTAAATATCGGTTAAATATCGGTTAAATATCAGTTAAATATTGGTTAAACATTGGTTAAATATCGGTTAAATATCGGTTAAACATTGGTTAAATATCGGTTAAATATTGGTTAAATATCGGTTAAATATCGGTTAAACATTGGTTAAATATCGGTTAAATATCGGTTAAATATTGGTTAAACATTGGTTCAACATTGGTTAAATGTCGGTTAAATATCAGTTAAATATTGGTTTAATATCGGTTAAATATTGGTTAGATATCGGTTAAATATTGGTTAAAAATCGGTTAAATGTCGGTTAAATATCAGTTAAATATTGGTTAAATATCGGTTAAATATTGGTTAAATATCGGTTAAATGTCGGTTAAATATCAGTTAAATATTGGTTAAATATCGCTTAAATATCGGTTAAATATCGGTTAAATATTGGTTAAATATCGGTTAAATATTGGTTAAATATCGGTTAAATATAGGTTAAATATTGGTTAAATATTGGTTAAACATCGGTTAAATATAGGTGAAATATCGGTTAAATATTGGTTAAATATCGGTTAAATATTGGTTAAATATCGGTTAAATATTGGTTAAATATCGGTTAAATATAGGTTAAACATTGGTTAAATATTGGTAAAATATCGGTTAAATATTGGTTAAATATCAGTTAAATATAGGTTAAATATTGGTTAAACATCGGTTAAATATTGGTTAAATATTGGTTAAATATCGGTTGAATATCGGTGGAATGGCCGCTAAACGGAAACATGGCACGACCACACGGTGCTCACCGGTTAGGTTCGTTTCAGACTCGGATGAACCTGATCTCTGCACATCTGCACGTTATGCCGACATGTGGGCGTGCTGTTCTGTGAGTGCATTTGGCAGCTTTTGGTTTGGAGTCCCGTGTGGGGGTAGAGGAGGGGGGGCTGCTGGTGATGGACCAGGAGGACGGAGAGCATGATCCAGATTAAAAATGAGGTCTGACCGGCTCCAATCGTATGAGAGAGTCTGCGCAGGATGGGAAAACGGTGATAAACGAGATGCATGAAGCTTCACTGTTGCCGTGACGATGCATCCTGACTGCTCAGGTAGACCCCTCCTGCAGGGCCGAATGCCGAGGGCATCGGTGTGGGGAGGGCTCGGAGTGACTGGGGCTTTGGCTTCAGGTGATGCTGCGTTCGCTGTACCTCGGAAATGGGAAACTTTGCAACATTATTCCATTTTTCTTTGCTGTTGACATAAAATCTCTGTGTAAGTTATAAGTTTCACTTTACTGAAGATTAGAAATGAGTTTAGTTTTGTTTAGTTTACATCTTTATTTCATTTTTTGGACAAAACAAAATACACGACACAATTATTTAAAAAACATTTTAAAAAAAACACCTGAATGAAAATCTGATGTATAATCTGCTCCTTCTCACACTGAAATCCTGACACCAATCAGAATTTAACTAATTAAAAAACAAACAAACAAAACAAAAAACAAGAAAGTTACATAAAACTAAAGCAGCTGCAGGCAAACGTTAGAGTGCATTTGTTTGCTAAGCATCAACAGATAACACAATTCTTAATATTTTGTTATTTCATATCTTTATCCTATTTTTTTAAACACAAAAAATGATTTAGCTTCTTTAATTTCTTTATCCAAGTAATTCCATGATCCACCTCCATAAACAGGAACGCATCATTGCAACATTTTAGTTCTGCACCGTGGTTTCATAAATATTTCAAATCCTGTAAATTCATAATGGCTTTGTCTTTTGAAAAATCTTTTGTATATTTCTGGTAAATTTTGTTTATGGGCTTCGTACATTAGCTTGAACACATTGTAATCAGCTAAATCTTCAAATATAATAATTGCAACTTGACAAACAATGGATGTGATGGATCTAGATCTGCTTCCACTTATGACTCTTAGTGCTTTTTAGTAAAATGAAAACTGGTTTAATGTTTGTGTTATATGCAGTTCCCCAAATTTCTATACAATAGGTCACATATGGAACAATTAACGAATTATATGATAACAACAGAGCATTTTATTCAAATAATCTTTTACTTTATGTAATACTGCAACTGTTGTAGCTATTTTTTAAATACTGTTAATATTTGGCTTCCAAGAAATATTTCCAGCAATAATAACTCCTAAAAACTTTGTTTCACTTACTTTGTCAATTGTAGTACCTTATACAAAATAACATAAAACATGATTTATCAAAATTTTACAATTTATTTACATTAAACCAGTGTTTCATTTTTTCCGTTCATTTTGAACCACTTCTTTCATCAGCATCACCAACATAAAAGGTTGTATCATCTGCAAATAAAATGCATTTCAGAACTTTTGAGACATTAACAATATCTTTGATACACAATAGAAACAGTTTCGGCCCCAAGACAGATCCCTGAGGAACCCCGCAAGTTACGTTACACATATTTGATTTTATACCATTTATCTTAACATACTGTCCCACATACTTGTGTAGAGATGCACCAGTCTGATACTTCTGCTGCCTCCTGGCCAGGACTGCCTTGAAAAAGACGGTTTAATCTTAGTGAGACTTTCCTGGTAAAATAAAGGTTAAAGGAATATTCCACCCTCAGAATGATTTAACTTTATTTTCCACTTACCCTGATGGTGAGAAAGACTCTGGAGCACTTTTTTAATATGTCAAATGCAGCCGAAGATCAGGACGACTTCTCGTTCCCCCCCAATGGAGTTCGCCGGGGTCCGAGCCAAAAAGGTCCATAAAAGTCCACAAAAAATTGTCAATATTCCTCCATACTGCTCGTCCCATGTAATCCAAGTGTCCTGAGCGGGTAGCGTCCAGAATTTACTGGAAACCATCATTTAGTAGATTTTTAGAGTCTAAAAAGGAGTATTGTTTACGTCCATGAAGCACGCACATGCGCGGTCACGAAACTACGGAAGCCTCGGCGTTCAGAGCCTACTCTGCCGATAATGCAAGCGTAGAAGAAGAAATTCACTTTTTACATTGGTAAGAGCGCAAGAGCTCTAGACAAACCGGGACAAACACAGGAGGGGCTGGATATTGATCTCAAAGGAAGAAAGAAAGAAAAAGAGAACGCGCGATCTCGTCTGCCGTGGCTTCCGTAGTTTCGTGAACGCGCATCGGCGTGCTTGCTGGGCATGTGATGTAGTACTGATGTAGTACTGATGTAGTACTGTTTAGTCTCTAAAAATATACTAAATGACGTATAATATACTAATGACAAATATCGTATCATATCATATTGAAAACATCTTTTCTTTCAAATACCAATCTTAACCATTAGATGTCAGTAATTCTTACATACTGTACCTTTAAAACAAGCTGAAACATTCATTTTCCAGTTCCTTATTAAGTGAAACAGCTCAAACTCGTCTGGCCATGCTTCCTTTCAGGGTTGTTTTCTCATTTTGATTCAAGAAGCGGTAGTAAAGAGGTGCAGGTTAACAGTCTGAGACAACAGCTGATCCAGAAGGTTGGAGGTTCAACTCCCATGTCATCCTAATCAATCTGGCAAAAAAAAAAAAGCCTTCAACCAGTTCCATTCAGGTGGGGGTTGGCAGGTTTCCATGGTGCTGTCCGTCACTACGGGGTTTAGGCTTTCAAAAAAGGTTTTTAGAAATTCTCAAATGAGGAGAAATCTTCTTGTTTTAACATATTTTCTTTTAAAATTAGAAAGAAACATTGAAAAGAAGCATCACCAGACTAGTTTTGAGGGGTTTTCACTAAATGAGGGACTTGAAATGAGAGTTTAACACTTCAAAAACTCAAATCTTAGCAAGTACATTTTTCTAATTTTTAGTTAAGATATCTCATCACACTCCAAATAAGACAAAATCACCCAAAGAGAAACATTTCAGTGAGATAAAGGAACTTATTTTAAGGCAATGCATCTTATTTCAAGACATCAAGAAAAATTTCACTAGTTTCATTGGCAGATTTTTTTTTTTTTTGCTTATTACAAGCAACAAAAAACTTGGCGCTCTTAGAAGAAGTAAAAAAAAAGATTGTTTTGCTTGTAATAAACATAAAAATCTGCCAATGAAACAAGTGAAATTTTCTTGATTTCTTGAAATCAATCAATCAATCAATCAATCAATCAATCAATCAATCAATCAATCAATCAATCAATCAATTTCTTGCATCTCCTTAAAACAAGTTCCTTTATCTCACTGAAACGTTTCTCTTTAAGTAATTTTCTCTTTTTTTGAGTGTGATGAGATATCTTAGAAATTAGTAAAAATATACTTGTTAGGATTTGAGTTTTTGCAGTGTTCAACTTGTTTACCGATATTTCTCTGTGTCTAGAGTCTCATGTTTTTTCTTATTTCCAGAAATCCCCCCCCCCGGCTGATTATTTCATGTGAACATCCTCTGATTCTTCTCAGTTTCCGTGATTTTTACCTGGTATTCAGACCTCTGATGTGATGTGGACCCTGCATGAAGCGATGCCCCCGCCTCGCTGCAGCTCGGGGTCGGCTGCAGGTGTGCTCACAGGTGCAGCAGACGTGAAACAGCGGCGTGTTCCAGGCGGGATGGCTGCTGCCTACATGACTCAGGTGTCCCAGAACAGTGCGAGCGGTGCTGGAAGTGTGTCGGGCTGCATCTCCCGTGTGCGTGCACGTCCCCACATGGCGAGCTGCTGTTTGTTCAGCGCTGCAGCAGCAGGCCTGACCTTTTCTGAGACAACAGGAGCTGCTGTTTGCAGCTCTCTGACATCAGTCCTGCAGGTCTGGGAACAGCTTGCTGCTCATTATCTGTAGCCTCTGAGATCTGAGATCTGAGCGGGTCCCCGGAGTCTTTGCACTCTGTTCAGTGTTTGCTTTGCATTCACATGCTTTTTGTGTTTTCCTTGCTGTTGCCTCCCATGGCAGCCATGTTTCTTGTCACATCCTAGTTAGTAAAAATGAAAAGGTCAAGCGTGCTAGCATAAATGTGATCATCAGTAGCTGTATTCCAAATTACGGCAGGAAGACTGAGGAGTGGAAAACCCTCAATGCTTCAATCTCTCCCAGTACGCCAGTTGGGCCTTTTCCATTGCAGCTGCACAGAGCACGGTACAGCGCGGTACAGCACGGTACAGCACGGTACAGCGTGGTACAGCACGGTACAGCACCGTACAGCACCGTACAGAACGGTACAGAACGGTACAGCACGGTACAGCGCGGTACAGCATGGTACAGCACGGTATAGCACCGTACAGCACCGTGCAAAACGGTACAGAACGGTACAGCACAGTGCAGCGCGGTACAGCGCGGTAAAGCACGGTGCTGTACGGTACAGCACGGTATAGCACGATACAGCACCGTACAGAACGGTACAGCACGGTACAGCACGGTACAGCACCGTACAGAACGGTACAGAACGGTACAGCACAGTGCAGCGCGGTACAGCACGGTACAGCACCGTACAGAACGGTACAGCACGGTACAGCACGGTACAACACGGTACAGCACGGTACAACACAGCACGGTACAGCACGATACAGCACCGTACAGAACGGTACAGCACAGCACGGTACAGCACGATACAGCACCGTACAGAACGGTACAGCACAGTGCAGCGCGGTACAGCACGGTACAGCACGGTACAGCACAGTACAGCACGGTACAGCACGGTACAGCACCGTACAGCACGGTACAGCACCGTACAGCACGGTACAGCACAGTACAGCACGGTACAGAACGGTACAGCACAGTACAGCACGGTACAGAACAGTACAGCACAGTGCAGCGCGGTACAGCACGGTACAGCACAGTACAGCACGGTACAGCACAGTACAGCACGGTATAGCACGGTACAGCACGATACAGCACCGTACAGCACGGTACAGCACGGTACAGCACCGTACAGCACGGTACAGCACAGTACAGCACGGTACAGCACGGTACAGCACGATACAGCACGGTACAGCACGATACAGCACGGTACAGCACGGTACAGCACGGTACAGCACAGTACAGCACGGTACAGCACGGTACAGCACGGTACAGCACAGTACAGCACGGTACAGCACAGTACAGCACGGTACAGCACGGTACAGCACGATACAGCACGGTACAGCACGATACAGCACGGTACAGCACGGTACAGCACGGTACAGCACAGTACGGCACAGTACAGCACGGTACAGCACGGTACAGCACGGTACAGCACAGTACAGCACGGTACAGCACGGTACAGCACGGTACAGCACAGTACAGCACGGTACAGCACGGTGCAGAACGGTACAGAACGGTACAGCACGGTACAGAACGGTACAGAACGGTACAGAACGGTACAGAACGGTACAGCACGGTATAGCACGGTACAGAACGGTACAGAACGGTACAGCACAGTGCAGCGCGGTACAGCACGGTACAGCACGGTACAGAACGGTACAGAACGGTACAGCACAGTGCAGCACAGTGCAGCACGGTACAGCGCGGTACAGAACGGTACAGAACGGTACAGCACGGTATAGCACGGTACAGAACGGTACAGAACGGTACAGCACAGTTCAGCTCGGTAGAGCACGGTACAGCATGGTACAGCACGGTACAGCACGGTACAGCGCGGTACAGCGCGGTACAGCACGGTACAATACGGTACAGCACGGTACAGCACGGTACAGCGCGGTACAGCGCGGTACAGCACGGTACAGCACGGTACAGCATGGTATAGCACGGTACAGAACGGTACAGCACGGTACAGCACGGTACAGCACGGTACAACACGGTACAGCACGGTACAGAGCGGTACAGCGCGGAACAGCACGGTACAGCACGGTACAGCATGGTACAGCACGGTACAGCACGGTACAGCGCGGTACAGCACGGTACAGCGCGGTACAGCGCGGTACAGCACGGTACAGAACGGTACAGCACAGTGCAGTGCGGTACAGCACGATACAACACCGTGCAGAACGGTACAGCACGGTACAGCGCGGTACAGCACCGTACAGAACGGTACCGAACGGTACAGCACAGTGCAGCGCTGGTACAACACCGTACAGAACGGTACAGCGCGATACAGCACCGTACAGGCGGTACAGCACGGTATAGCGCGATACAGCACCGTACGGAACGGTACAGCACGGTACAGCACGGTACAGCACCGTACAGAACGGTACAGCACAGTACAGCGCGGTACAGCACGGTACAGCACGGTACAACACAGCACGGTACAGCACCGTACAGAGCGGTACAGCACAGCACGGTACAGCACGATACAGCACGGTACAGCACAGTACAGCACGGTACAGCACGGTACAGCACCGTACAGCACCGTACAGCACGGTACAGCACAGTACAGCACGGTACAGAACGGTACAGCACAGTGCAGCGCGGTACAGCACGGTATAGCACAGTACAGCACCGTACAGCACGGTACAGCACAGTACAGCACGGTACAGAACAGTACAGCACAGTGCAGCACGGTACAGCACGGTACAGCACCGTACAGCACCGTACAGCACAGTACAGCACAGTACAGCACGGTACAGAACTGTGCAGCACAGTGCATCGCGGTACAGCACGGTATAGCACGGTACAGGCACGATACGGCACCGTACAGCACCGTACAGCACGGTATAGCACAGTACAGCACGGTACGGCACGGTACAGCACAGTACAGCACGGTACAGAACGGTACAGCACAGTACAGCACGGTACAGCACGGTACAGCACCGTACAGCACCGTGCAGCACGGTACAGCACAGTACAGCACGGTACAGAACAGTACAGCACAGTGCAGCGCGGTACAGCACGGTATGGCACGGTACAGCACGATACAGCACCGTACAGCACGGTACAGCACGGTACAGCACCGTACAGCACGGTATAGCACAGTACAGCACGGTACAGCACGGTACAGCACGGTACAGCACGGTACAGCACGGTACAGCACGGTACAGCACGGTACAGCACGGTACAGCACGGTACAGCACTGTACGGCACGGTACAGCACGGTACAGCACGGTATAGCACGATACAGCACCGTACAGAACGGTACAGCACGGTACAGCACGGTACAGCAACCGTACAGAACGGTACAGCACAGTGCAGCGCGGTACAGCACGGTACAGCACGGTACAGCACGATACAGCACCGTACAGAACGGTACAGCACGGTACAGCACGATACAGCACCGTACAGAACGGTACAGCACGGTACAGCACGGTACAGCACCGTACAGAACGGTACAGCACAGTACAGCACGGTACAACACGGTACAGCACGGTACAACACAGCGCGGTACAGCACCGTACAGAACGGTACAGCACAGCACAGTACAGCACGATACAGCACGGTACAGCACGGTACAGCACGGTACAGCACGATACAGCACGGTACAGCACGGTACAGCACGGTACAGCACAGTACAGCACGGTACAGCACGATACAGCACCGTACAGCACAGTACAGCACGGTACAGCACGGTACAGCACGGTATAACACAGTACAGCACGGTACAGCACGGTACAGCACGATACAGCACGGTACAGCACGGTACAGCACGGTACAGCACGGTACAGGCGGTACAGCACGGTACAGAACGGTACAGCACGGTACAGCACGGTAGCCCCCCCCAGCGCGGTACACCATGGTACCCCACACTCTACCCCCGTACACCACCGTACCCAACCCCCTACCCCCCGCTACACCACACTGCAGCGCGCTACAGCACGCTACACCACGGTACAGCACGGTACAGCACCGTACAGCACGGTACAGCACGGTACAGCACGGTACAGAACGGTACAGCACAGTACAGCACGGTACAGAACAGTACAGCACAGTACGACAGCGCGGTACAGCACGGTATAGCACGGTACAGCACGGTACAGCGCCGTACAGCACGGTACAGCACGGTACAGCACGGTACAGCACGGTACAGCACGGTACAGCACAGTACAGCACGGTACAGCACCGTACAGCACCGTACAGCACAGTACAGAACGGTACAGCACGGTACAGGCGGTACAGCACGGTATAGCACGGTACAGCACCGTACAGAACGGTACAGCACGGTACAGCACCGTACAGCACAGTACAGAACGGTACAGCACGGTACAGCACGGTACAGCATGGTACAGCACGGTATAGCACGATACAGCACCGTACAGAACGGTACAGAACGGTACAGCACAGTGCAGCGCGGTACAGCACGGTACAGCACGGTACAGCACCGTACAGCACGGTAGGATGCTGTAGATATCAGAGGATTTCCAGGATTCGAGGATGGAAGAACGGATGATTGTCCAGCTTTCTTCAGATGAGTGATGAAGGGGTTTGGAGTTTTAGTTTTGCAGCAGGAGGCCAGGTGTGGACAGGATTTCAGCTAAAATAACGTAAACTGCAAGTAAACTGCATTTTTGATAACATTTTGCTAATATCAGGAAATCCTTATATTTGTGTCCATAACAAAGTTATGTAATATAGTGAAATGATAGTTAGGAATAAGTGTTGAATACACTTACTGAAATTTATTTACTACTACGTGTAAAAACCTTGTTGGTGGTTCCAGCCTCCAGACGTCTCCTGTATGGAGAAACTGAGGTAGAGCAGGGTGCTCAGGTGTGATTTAGGTCCATTCTGCCCCAGAACTGCCTTCAGATCTTCAAGGTTCCGGGTCTCTAATGTTAACTGGGATCTTTAGTTCTTTCGGTCTGGTGATTGATATGGTCTGTTTCAGATGCTTTATCTCTTCTTCTTAAAGCAGGTAGAGTGTTTCCAATGTGCTCTAGCAGCTTTATCTTCTTTCTTCTTAAAGCAGGTGAGTGTTTCTGGTCCGTTCTAGCAGCTTTATTTTCTTCTTAAAGCAGGTGAGAAGTTTCATATCCGTTCTAGCAGCTTTATCTTCTTCTTCTTAAAGCAGGCAGGAGTGTTTCTGGTCCGT
>JALJCO010014055.1:0-15308 GCA_023101725.1 Atherinomorus stipes
GCAGAGCTCATAACTTTCTTTCTGAACATCCGATCTTGAAAATTCCAAATGTAGCTGGTAGCTAGTGTCCAAAATAAGAAGGGCAAAAGGGTTGGAAGCAGCTCTCGGGGTCGTTCCTGGGAAGCAGGAGCGAAACTTCCCCCAATCGCAATATCTCGGCGAGAAACGCTTAACGGGGCGTTTTCAACACAGGAGCGTGTTAACCGTGCCTGAGTGACTTGAGTGAGGATGAATTCATGTCTGGGACTCAGACACTATTAGAAACCTGCAAAAAGTTTGGCCTCTGTTGCTTTTTGCAACCGTAGGAGACGCGGTGTGACTTGCAACACTCAGGCCGCTTGTGAGCACCCGTAAAGCGGACAAGTTTCTGCGCGAGAGCCGGTGAAAAAGCAGAGCTCATAACTTTCTTTCTGAACATCCGATCTTGAAAATTCCAAATGTAGCTGGTAGTTAGTGTCCAAAATAAAAAGGGGAAAAGGGGTGGAAGGGGGCCGGGGGGTTTTTCTGGGGGGGGGGGGGAAACTCCCCCAACTCAATATCTCGGGGGGGAAAGGGTTCAGGGGGGTTTTTTAAAGAGGGGGGGGGGTTAACCGTGCCTGAGTGACTTGAGTGAGGATGAATTCATGTCTGGGACTCAGACACTATTAGAAACCTGCAAAAAGTTTGGCCTCTGTTGCTTTTTGCAACCGTAGGAGACGCGGTGTGACTTGCAACACTCAGGCCGCTTGTGAGCACCCGTAAAGCGGACAAGTTTCTGCGCGAGAGCCGGTGAAAAAGCAGAGCTCATAACTTTCTTTCTGAACATCCGATCTTGAAAATTCCAAATGTAGCTGGTAGCTAGTGTCCAAAATAAGAAGGGCAAAAGGGTTGGAAGCAGCTCCGGGGTCGTTCCTGGGAAGCAGGAGCGAAACTTCCCCAATCGCAATATCTCGGCGAGAAACGCTAAACGGGGCGTTAACAAAAGAGGGGGGAGTGAAAGCCTGAGTGACTTGAGTGAGGATGAATTCATGTCTGGGACTCAGACACTATTAGAAACCTGCAAAAAGTTGGGCCTTTGTTGTTTTTTAAAACCGGGGGAGAGGGGGGGTGATTTAAAAACCGGGGGGGGGGGGGGAGCACAAAAAAGGGGAGAAGTTTTTGGGGGGGAGGGGGAGAAAAAAAGAGCAAAAAAACTTTCTTTCTGAACATCCGATCTTGAAAATTCCAAATGTAGCTGGTAGCTAGTGTCCAAAATAAGAAGGGCAAAAGGGTTGGAAGCAGCTCCGGGGTCGTTCCTGGGAAGCAGGAGCGAAACTTCCCCAATCGCAATATCTCGGCGAGAAACGCTTAACGGGGCGTTTTCAACACAGGAGCGTGTTAACCGTGCCTGAGTGACTTGAGTGAGGATGAATTCATGTCTGGGACTCAGACACTATTAGAAACCTGCAAAAAGTTTGGCCTCTGTTGCTTTTTGCAACCGTAGGAGACGCGGTGTGACTTGCAACACTCAGGCCGCTTGTGAGCACCCGTAAAGCGGACAAGTTTCTGCGCGAGAGCCGGTGAAAAAGCAGAGCTCATAACTTTCTTTCTGAACATCCGATCTTGAAAATTCCAAATGTAGCTGGTAGCTAGTGTCCAAAATAAGAAGGGCAAAAGGGTTGGAAGCAGCTCCGGGGTCGTTCCTGGGAAGCAGGAGCGAAACTTCCCCAATCGCAATATCTCGGCGAGAAACGCTTAACGGGGCGTTTTCAACACAGGAGCGTGTTAACCGTGCCTGAGTGACTTGAGTGAGGATGAATTCATGTCTGGGACTCAGACACTATTAGAAACCTGCAAAAAGTTTGGCCTCTGTTGCTTTTTGCAACCGTAGGAGACGCGGTGTGACTTGCAACACTCAGGCCGCTTGTGAGCACCCGTAAAGCGGACAAGTTTCTGCGCGAGAGCCGGTGAAAAAGCAGAGCTCATAACTTTCTTTCTGAACATCCGATCTTGAAAATTCCAAATGTAGGTGGTAGCTAGTTTCCAAAATAAAAAGGGAAAAAGGGTTGGAAGCAGCCCGGGGGTCGTTCCTGGGAAGCAGGAGCGAAACTTCCCCAATCGCAATATCTCGGCGAGAAACGCTTAACGGGGCGTTTTCAACACAGGAGCGTGTTAACCGTGCCTGAGTGACTTGAGTGAGGATGAATTCATGTCTGGGACTCAGACACTATTAGAAACCTGCAAAAAGTTTGGCCTCTGTTGCTTTTTGCAACCGTAGGAGACGCGGTGTGACTTGCAACACTCAGGCCGCTTGTGAGCACCCGTAAAGCGGACAAGTTTCTGCGCGAGAGCCGGTGAAAAAGCAGAGCTCATAACTTTCTTTCTGAACATCCGATCTTGAAAATTCCAAATGTAGCTGGTAGCTAGTGTCCAAAATAAGAAGGGCAAAAGGGTTGGAAGCAGCTCCGGGGTCGTTCCTGGGAAGCAGGAGCGAAACTTCCCCAATCGCAATATCTCGGCGAGAAACGCTTAACGGGGCGTTTTCAACACAGGAGCGTGTTAACCGTGCCTGAGTGACTTGAGTGAGGATGAATTCATGTCTGGGACTCAGACACTATTAGAAACCTGCAAAAAGTTTGGCCTCTGTTGCTTTTTGCAACCGTAGGAGACGCGGTGTGACTTGCAACACTCAGGCCGCTTGTGAGCACCCGTAAAGCGGACAAGTTTCTGCGCGAGAGCCGGTGAAAAAGCAGAGCTCATAACTTTCTTTCTGAACATCCGATCTTGAAAATTCCAAATGTAGCTGGTAGCTAGTGTCCAAAATAAGAAGGGCAAAAGGGTTGGAAGCAGCTCCGGGGTCGTTCCTGGGAAGCAGGAGCGAAACTTCCCCAATCGCAATATCTCGGCGAGAAACGCTTAACGGGGCGTTTTCAACACAGGAGCGTGTTAACCGTGCCTGAGTGACTTGAGTGAGGATGAATTCATGTCTGGGACTCAGACACTATTAGAAACCTGCAAAAAGTTTGGCCTCTGTTGCTTTTTGCAACCGTAGGAGACGCGGTGTGACTTGCAACACTCAGGCCGCTTGTGAGCACCCGTAAAGCGGACAAGTTTCTGCGCGAGAGCCGGTGAAAAAGCAGAGCTCATAACTTTCTTTCTGAACATCCGATCTTGAAAATTCCAAATGTAGCTGGTAGCTAGTGTCCAAAATAAGAAGGGCAAAAGGGTTGGAAGCAGCTCCGGGGTCGTTCCTGGGAAGCAGGAGCGAAACTTCCCCAATCGCAATATCTCGGCGAGAAACGCTTAACGGGGCGTTTTCAACACAGGAGCGTGTTAACCGTGCCTGAGTGACTTGAGTGAGGATGAATTCATGTCTGGGACTCAGACACTATTAGAAACCTGCAAAAAGTTTGGCCTCTGTTGCTTTTTGCAACCGTAGGAGACGCGGTGTGACTTGCAACACTCAGGCCGCTTGTGAGCACCCGTAAAGCGGACAAGTTTCTGCGCGAGAGCCGGTGAAAAAGCAGAGCTCATAACTTTCTTTCTGAACATCCGATCTTGAAAATTCCAAATGTAGCTGGTAGCTAGTGTCCAAAATAAGAAGGGCAAAAGGGTTTGAAGCAGCTCCGGGGTCGTTCCTGGGAAGCAGGAGCGAAACTTCCCCAATCGCAATATCTCGGCGAGAAACGCTTAACGGGGCGTTTTCAACACAGGAGCGTGTTAACCGTGCCTGAGTGACTTGAGTGAGGATGAATTCATGTCTGGGACTCAGACACTATTAGAAACCTGCAAAAAGTTTGGCCTCTGTTGCTTTTTGCAACCGTAGGAGACGCGGTGTGACTTGCAACACTCAGGCCGCTTGTGAGCACCCGTAAAGCGGACAAGTTTCTGCGCGAGAGCCGGTGAAAAAGCAGAGCTCATAACTTTCTTTCTGAACATCCGATCTTGAAAATTCCAAATGTAGCTGGTAGCTAGTGTCCAAAATAAGAAGGGCAAAAGGGTTTGAAGCAGCTCCGGGGTCGTTCCTGGGAAGCAGGAGCGAAACTTCCCCAATCGCAATATCTCGGCGAGAAACGCTTAACGGGGCGTTTTCAACACAGGAGCGTGTTAACCGTGCCTGAGTGACTTGAGTGAGGATGAATTCATGTCTGGGACTCAGACACTATTAGAAACCT
Organism: Atherinomorus stipes; assembly: GCA_023101725.1. Classification (NCBI taxonomy): domain Eukaryota; kingdom Metazoa; phylum Chordata; class Actinopteri; order Atheriniformes; family Atherinidae; genus Atherinomorus; species Atherinomorus stipes. The sequence continues at coordinate 4,134 of JALJCO010014055.1, forward strand.
GCAAAAAGTTTGGCCTCTGTTGCTTTTTGCAACCGTAGGAGACGCGGTGTGACTTGCAACACTCAGGCCGCTTGTGAGCACCCGTAAAGCGGACAAGTTTCTGCGCGAGAGCCGGTGAAAAAGCAGAGCTCATAACTTTCTTTCTGAACATCCGATCTTGAAAATTCCAAATGTAGCTGGTAGCTAGTGTCCAAAATAAGAAGGGCAAAAGGGTTGGAAGCAGCTCCGGGGTCGTTCCTGGGAAGCAGGAGCGAAACTTCCCCAATCGCAATATCTCGGCGAGAAACGCTTAACGGGGCGTTTTCAACACAGGAGCGTGTTAACCGTGCCTGAGTGACTTGAGTGAGGATGAATTCATGTCTGGGACTCAGACACTATTAGAAACCTGCAAAAAGTTTGGCCTCTGTTGCTTTTTGCAACCGTAGGAGACGCGGTGTGACTTGCAACACTCAGGCCGCTTGTGAGCACCCGTAAAGCGGACAAGTTTCTGCGCGAGAGCCGGTGAAAAAGCAGAGCTCATAACTTTCTTTCTGAACATCCGATCTTGAAAATTCCAAATGTAGCTGGTAGCTAGTGTCCAAAATAAGAAGGGCAAAAGGGTTGGAAGCAGCTCCGGGGTCGTTCCTGGGAAGCAGGAGCGAAACTTCCCCAATCGCAATATCTCGGCGAGAAACGCTTAACGGGGCGTTTTCAACACAGGAGCGTGTTAACCGTGCCTGAGTGACTTGAGTGAGGATGAATTCATGTCTGGGACTCAGACACTATTAGAAACCTGCAAAAAGTTTGGCCTCTGTTGCTTTTTGCAACCGTAGGAGACGCGGTGTGACTTGCAACACTCAGGCCGCTTGTGAGCACCCGTAAAGCGGACAAGTTTCTGCGCGAGAGCCGGTGAAAAAGCAGAGCTCATAACTTTCTTTCTGAACATCCGATCTTGAAAATTCCAAATGTAGCTGGTAGCTAGTGTCCAAAATAAGAAGGGCAAAAGGGTTGGAAGCAGCTCCGGGGTCGTTCCTGGGAAGCAGGAGCGAAACTTCCCCAATCGCAATATCTCGGCGAGAAACGCTTAACGGGGCGTTTTCAACACAGGAGCGTGTTAACCGTGCCTGAGTGACTTGAGTGAGGATGAATTCATGTCTGGGACTCAGACACTATTAGAAACCTGCAAAAAGTTTGGCCTCTGTTGCTTTTTGCAACCGTAGGAGACGCGGTGTGACTTGCAACACTCAGGCCGCTTGTGAGCACCCGTAAAGCGGACAAGTTTCTGCGCGAGAGCCGGTGAAAAAGCAGAGCTCATAACTTTCTTTCTGAACATCCGATCTTGAAAATTCCAAATGTAGCTGGTAGCTAGTGTCCAAAATAAGAAGGGCAAAAGGGTTGGAAGCAGCTCCGGGGTCGTTCCTGGGAAGCAGGAGCGAAACTTCCCCAATCGCAATATCTCGGCGAGAAACGCTTAACGGGGCGTTTTCAACACAGGAGCGTGTTAACCGTGCCTGAGTGACTTGAGTGAGGATGAATTCATGTCTGGGACTCAGACACTATTAGAAACCTGCAAAAAGTTTGGCCTCTGTTGCTTTTTGCAACCGTAGGAGACGCGGTGTGACTTGCAACACTCAGGCCGCTTGTGAGCACCCGTAAAGCGGACAAGTTTCTGCGCGAGAGCCGGTGAAAAGCAGAGCTATAATTTTTGGACGCGGGTGACTTGCAACACTCAGGCCGCTTGTGAGCACCCGTAAAGCGGACAAGTTTCTGCGCGAGAGCCGGTGAAAAAGCAGAGCTCATAACTTTCTTTCTGAACATCCGATCTTGAAAATTCCAAATGTAGCTGGTAGCTAGTGTCCAAAATAAGAAGGGCAAAAAGGGTTGGAAGCAGCTCCGGGGTCGTTCCTGGGAAGCAGGAGCGAAACTTCCCCAATCGCAATATCTCGGCGAGAAACGCTTAACGGGGCGTTTTCAACACAGGAGCGTGTTAACCGTGCCTGAGTGACTTGAGTGAGGATGAATTCATGTCTGGGACTCAGACACTATTAGAAACCTGCAAAAAGTTTGGCCTCTGTTGCTTTTTGCAACCGTAGGAGACGCGGTGTGACTTGCAACACTCAGGCCGCTTGTGAGCACCCGTAAAGCGGACAAGTTTCTGCGCGAGAGCCGGTGAAAAAGCAGAGCTCATAACTTTCTTTCTGAACATCCGATCTTGAAAATTCCAAATGTAGCTGGTAGCTAGTGTCCAAAATAAGAAGGGCAAAAGGGTTGGAAGCAGCTCCGGGGTCGTTCCTGGGAAGCAGGAGCGAAACTTCCCCAATCGCAATATCTCGGCGAGAAACGCTTAACGGGGCGTTTTCAACACAGGAGCGTGTTAACCGTGCCTGAGTGACTTGAGTGAGGATGAATTCATGTCTGGGACTCAGACACTATTAGAAACCTGCAAAAAGTTTGGCCTCTGTTGCTTTTTGCAACCGTAGGAGACGCGGTGTGACTTGCAACACTCAGGCCGCTTGTGAGCACCCGTAAAGCGGACAAGTTTCTGCGCGAGAGCCGGTGAAAAAGCAGAGCTCATAACTTTCTTTCTGAACATCCGATCTTGAAAATTCCAAATGTAGCTGGTAGCTAGTGTCCAAAATAAGAAGGGCAAAAGGGTTGAAAAGGGAAGCAGCTCCGGGGTCGTTCCTGGGAAGCAGGAGCGAAACTTCCCCAATCGCAATATCTCGGCGAGAAACGCTTAACGGGGCGTTTTCAACACAGGAGCGTGTTAACCGTGCCTGAGTGACTTGAGTGAGGATGAATTCATGTCTGGGACTCAGACACTATTAGAAACCTGCAAAAAGTTTGGCCTCTGTTGCTTTTTGCAACCGTAGGAGACGCGGTGTGACTTGCAACACTCAGGCCGCTTGTGAGCACCCGTAAAGCGGACAAGTTTCTGCGCGAGAGCCGGTGAAAAAGCAGAGCTCATAACTTTCTTTCTGAACATCCGATCTTGAAAATTCCAAATGTAGCTGGTAGCTAGTGTCCAAAATAAGAAGGGCAAAAGGGTTGGAAGCAGCTCCGGGGTCGTTCCTGGGAAGCAGGAGCGAAACTTCCCCAATCGCAATATCTCGGCGAGAAACGCTTAACGGGGCGTTTTCAACACAGGAGCGTGTTAACCGTGCCTGAGTGACTTGAGTGAGGATGAATTCATGTCTGGGACTCAGACACTATTAGAAACCTGCAAAAAGTTTGGCCTCTGTTGCTTTTTGCAACCGTAGGAGACGCGGTGTGACTTGCAACACTCAGGCCGCTTGTGAGCACCCGTAAAGCGGACAAGTTTCTGCGCGAGAGCCGGTGAAAAAGCAGAGCTCATAACTTTCTTTCTGAACATCCGATCTTGAAAATTCCAAATGTAGCTGGTAGCTAGTGTCCAAAATAAGAAGGGCAAAAGGGTTGGAAGCAGCTCCGGGGTCGTTCCTGGGAAGCAGGAGCGAAACTTCCCCAATCGCAATATCTCGGCGAGAAACGCTTAACGGGGCGTTTTCAACACAGGAGCGTGTTAACCGTGCCTGAGTGACTTGAGTGAGGATGAATTCATGTCTGGGACTCAGACACTATTAGAAACCTGCAAAAAGTTTGGCCTCTGTTGCTTTTTGCAACCGTAGGAGACGCGGTGTGACTTGCAACACTCAGGCCGCTTGTGAGCACCCGTAAAGCGGACAAGTTTCTGCGCGAGAGCCGGTGAAAAAGCAGAGCTCATAACTTTCTTTCTGAACATCCGATCTTGAAAATTCCAAATGTAGCTGGTAGCTAGTGTCCAAAATAAGAAGGGCAAAAGGGTTGGAAGCAGCTCCGGGGTCGTTCCTGGGAAGCAGGAGCGAAACTTCCCCAATCGCAATATCTCGGCGAGAAACGCTTAACGGGGCGTTTTCAACAGTGTTCCGAGAAAACGGAAGCATGATAATCCCCTATTTGACAAATAACCCAGACATCCCTCTCCTCCAGATCTTCATGGATTATCTTGAAGTCTTCCCAGGCCAGAGGGGACATATAACCTCTCCTTTTCACCCCTCAAAGGCCTGATTCAGCTCCCTGCTTCTTGCTGCCGAAGCCCTCTCTGTCTGTCCATCCTATGTGGCATCCTGAACAAGATCCTCTTTTGCTTGAGGCATAGACCAATCCCTAAACCAGCAGTGGGGAACCCTGGTCCTCAAGGGCCGGTGTCCCTTCAGACTTTCCATTTCTCCCTCCAGCACACACCTGATTCAAATCAAAATGGATCTAACAGCCAGTCAAGTTCTGCACAGAGTCATTGATTTGAATCAGGTGTGCAGGAGCAAGGACAAGGGGAAGACCTGCAGGATGAGGGCCAAAGTTCCCCACCCCTGCCCTAAACCAAAGGAATCATGTCACCCAATCATGTCAGACTTTCCTCCCAGCTGCTTCACAGTCAGCTGCGAGCCACTCCACTGCTGCATTGCATTTAGGTGTGTGTGTGTGTATATATATATATATATATATATATATGTACAGTATGTATTAGTGCGTTTTTAGGGTTGCTGAGAACTGCTGATCTCAGAGAGGCCAACCATGCAGAAGACATTGGTGGTCACTCCACTCCCTAAAACATGTCAACATAAAACAGAAGGTGTAAATTCCGAGTCTAACGGGCAGCTGTTGGGTGTGTATTTCTGTACACTGTAAAGTGGAGTTCAGAAAGTTCAGAAAACTCACAATATTTGTCGTAACTGTTACATAATTACATTAGAACTTTTAAAGAGGGGGTTTCATGTCATTATTAGGGGCATAATTCCCTTTTATGGCACAACCAAATAACTGTGTTACCTTCAGTAGTTTTGAAAATACAGTATACATAAAAAAACAACCAAAAGAAATGTGACATCACTCCATTTCTGTATCTGACGCCGTAAAAATTCACTGCTGTCCCTTTAAGATGCCTCCTGCTGTTTCTGACACACCCACTCACAACACTCATGCTCTGGTGGGTTGGAGTTGGCAAGGGAGGGGGGAGGAGCGTCATGGTATTGGAGGTGCTCTGTGGTAGCAGCCGTTCTGGTAGCCATTTTGGTTTCTACAGGAGATTTCGGGGTTTCCCAAATATGCGTGAAAAAAAAAGTAGGTAGACTAAGTATTCAGACTCATCCCCCCCTTGCTGGTGGAAATGTTTTGGTTACACTTTACTTAAAAATATGTTCAGTTGAATAAATTTATATCCTTTGTTGTCCATGCATGCTAAAGTTGCAACAACTTAATAAATTTACTTTGAGTGAAAGTAAAAAAAAAAAAAAAAAAAAATCAGATTAGAGAGGGATGCAACCACCTGCTAACACCCAGCCATAATTGACTTTTCTTGATATGTGCCCAGAATGGTTGGGTTTAGAGATGCCAGACATCACGTCCCCTCACGTACACCTGTTAACTTAGACATTTCAAGTTAAGTGACAGTGTTCACTTAGACATATTAAACACTGTGAAATCGAAACAAGATTAAGAATACTTCAGAATGTTTCAGCTTTGGTCTGTCGGAGAAACTAATTAGCCCACTTTGATTTAGTTGCATGCAATAGTTTTGAGTTCACAGTACTGTTCGGGTTCACAGTGTAGTATTTGAATGCAGTGGGTATAAAACATTCCATAAAGTTTGGAAGAGATTTATTTACCCTTAAGATTGTTTTTGTAATTTATTAAACAAAATTTGAACCAGGCAGTTGTTGACAAAAGCCAGCTCCTTGATTATAGTCTGTCACTATTAAACCAGGCTTGTTCTCAGTGAGTAGAAAAACAGCAAGGTGCTCTGTGCTTAAGCTATAAAATGATCCAAGCGGATCAGGGCTATCTTCTCACTGTGGCCATCAACACCTGAGCAACTGTTTGAGTTTCTGATGCTTGACAGTGCTCCAACATCTTTCAAAGGCATGTGAAGTGTATAGTAAAATATGTAATGTGTCAAAATATTTGACTACAGTTGGTGTGACATTTTAAGTCTGTTTCCCCATTTCTGAGGTCTCTAAGTGACTGACTTGTCAACAATAATATTTAGAATGGACACACATCTATAGTTTCTGAATAAGGACTGTGTTAGTGGTGACTCTTCAGTCGATACACACAGTATTTGACTTGACCGCAAATTTGCTAATTCATAACCAGGGTTTTCACTTCAATCATGTGGACCCATTTATTTTTATTCTCCTTTGGCAGCGCTTTTCCTTTGAGGTATCCTCTCCGTCTCAGAAGTTGAAGAGTCAACTCTTTAGTGGTCAGTTTCTGTCACTTGTAATTGCGCGGCGTATGGTGATGGATACTGCACACAACCTCAGCTGAACTCAGCACCAGTAATGAAGTGAGAACAAGGTTTCCCTGAAGCATCTTAAATCTTAAACCTTATTTGCTCAGGCAATGTGCCTGAGAAAACACACTCTTATTTACTGTCTAACACATTCTCTGAGGGAGGCATAGCATTAGGCGGAGGATTAGCCACATGCAGGGCTCTTGGCTGCTGGGCAGCACTTTTGGACCAATTTGAAGGTAAAGTGCCCTCCATAAAGGTACATGTACATGAGGTGTTTTGGAGGAGGATGATTTTGTTTTCCTTATTTCATGCACTTCGTTTTTTTTCCTAGAAAAGCTCACCAGTCTAACCCTTAGGCTGTTAGAACAATGTAAATAAATCTGAGCCAGATCTGAAGAGCATTTTTAATGAGAAATGTAAACAATATTTCTGGATAAAGAACAAAAAACAAGGACATTACCATTTTTTAAGATGATTCGCTAATTTTAAAACAGCCCTACTTTGGAGCATGATCAAAAACATAGAACTCTGTGGTTTAATAATTTAAACAAAGTGATCCACACAGCTGAAACTAATATTAACTTTACTCCCTGCTCAACAACAGGACATGATTATGTTATGAAAATCACACAACTTCCTATCAAAACCTAAAAGAAAAGAAGACCTCACCAACAAGATGATTCATACATTTACCAGAGAACATTTTTCATGAATGTGAAGTAACCTGAGCTAGTGCTGTTCTTGGTCCATACACCCAAATAACTTTTCTTGAATCAATCAGTTAGGACGCTCTGGAAAACTAGAGACTCAGCTAAAAGCCTGAACTGTCTGACTTTCAGGCTTTGGGCAGTTGGTGAGACCCACTGCACAGCTCTCAGACCCAGTGGGGCCTAATGATGATAGGTGCAAACGTTTTCCAGCTATGAAAGCAAGGGAGAAAATGACAAGTGACATCAGTGCACCAAGGAATAATAAATTCTGCTTCACACATCAAAGTGCTTCTGGGGTAATTTATCACTGACAGACAGAAAAAGATGTGGGAATGGTGGTCCGCATAGAGGGGTTGCAGCAGTGTGAAGTAACCTGACCAACTCAAACAATTATGATTTGAAGTTATGTTCAAGGCAAAGATGGATGTTGATGGATTGAAGCAAACTATCGTCTGCAAGAAATTTGCCCTACACTGAGTACAAAAGTCCTCAAACCTGTTCCCAAGAGACTGATTTGCTTCATGTCAAGCAGAGATGATGTCAGCATGCCTATGAAAACATTCATGTTTTGTTAAACGATTTTTTTTTTTTGCTTAAAATGCCTTGGGCTTGCTGAGAAGAGTCAGCTTCTGTAATGAGAACAGACTAGTTCTAGATGTTTTTAGCCTGTTTTAGCAGAAAGACTACAAACATGTTCTCCCAAATTAGTAAAACAATGTATACTTGCAATTACAACTTTTAACAGGTGCAACAAAATGTATTGTCAGTGCCAATTCATTGTTCCAATAATTACGAGCACAAGTTAAAACACCTGTGCTTGTGAACAATTGAAGTGTAAAGCCTTAATAAAAATGTGACAATATGGAAAAACATGTTGAGGTTTTAGGTAAGCCATCTGTTTTAGAGCAAGCTAACTGCATAATCCCAAGTATGTAGCAACTCCTGCTTTTTAAGCTTCACGCACTTAAAAAAAAAAAAAAAAAAATCAAAGTCAGGACAGATGCTTATCAAGTATGATACGGTTTACTTGCTAACAAGGGGTTAGACTATTTTGGAACAGGTGTGAATCTGTATTTTTTGGTTTTACTGTACTGCTTTTAAACTAGCTATCTTGAGCTAGCAGCTTAGACTGCAAGTAGGCCTACTTTCAGAACCAAACCCTACAAAATCTTATCTTATTTGACTTAAGACAGTTGTTAGGAATGTTTTACCAGACGTTTACATGCAAGAAGTTTTGTAAGATAACTAATTCCCAGAAATCCTTGAAAGTTCATTACTCCTGCCAAGGAGGCAATGTAATGCTGGCTTGTGTTTCTCTGTCAGTTAGTTAGCCTAACTTCAAAAACTCATAACTCAAAAAGTTATGAATGGACCTGGATTAAATTTTCAGGGAATGTTAATAATGGCACAAGGACGAACTGATTAAATTTAGGTATTGATCCAAATCACTGTCTGAATCCAGGATTTTTTTTTTTTTATCATTGCAAGATAGAGCCATATGGGGAGAATTGAGCTGCTTGGTGGAGGTCTGCGCACTCTGAGTGCTTTTCAAGTTGAAACTATTTTTATTTTCTTCGCAGACCAACTCTTGTTTAGAGAATAAAAACACACCTAAACTTTGATTCCAGCACAAAAGGATAAAAGAGCCAAATGTCTGTTTATGGACTCATCTGAACTTAGAATATGCCCACTGTGTTTCTCTCCATGTGAGATGAGCTTGTTCCAAGATGACATTGGTGCAAGGGGCAAACTCTGCTGGAAAAGTGTGAAACCAGGAAGTGAAGTTTTTGATTGTAATTCTTTCTTGATCCGCTTGGGACTGGCTCCAAAACAGAGCAAATCCCATAGACAACCATGTTAAAAAAAGGCCAACTTCACAGCAGAAATAAACAGTTTTACAGCCTGGTTCAAAAAATCATTTTAGGTTTAATAGGTCAAGTTTACCTTCATGTCAACTGTGAGGGGGGTGATTTTTTTTTATAACTGATTTGTATAGATGTTATTTAATCTTGAAATTACACATAATTAGGGGCATGTCCATATAATTGACATGCGGCAGACCAGAAGCCGGCCTGCTGGGTGGTGGCTACTATAGCTCGTTTGCTGCTGACAGTGGCCTTACTGAGAGCAAAGTAGCAAAATGGTGGTTTTTAGTCAGCTAACAGCAAGTCCAAACATGCCTTACCTTTATCCCACCACTTGGGAGGCTAATCTTCGTTAGCTCTTGTTAGTTTCGAGTTAGCTCGGTTTGCATTTAGCCCAGAGTACGTTGGCTGTCAATCATTTGCCCTGCGCTGTACCCATTTTAGTATTTTCAGGGAGTGATGACACAGCAAGATGGCGACAGTGGGACAGGTCCAACCGGCTTGACTTTTCTCTTTTCAGATGTAACCGGATACTACTTCCATCTCTATTTATGGTCTATGCTTTGGTGCAGAGTTGATACGTGGTTTCCTTTTAATGTCAGAATTTCAGGTTACATTCTGTTTAAATGGCAATAGTTTTCCAAAGTACTCCTGATACCATGTGGATATAATTATCACATAGGCATGAGTTGGTTTTTTTTTTTTGTTTTTTTTTTATTTATGATTTCTGTCCGAAAATTGGAAGCTCATGTACATCCAAGAACGACCTTCAGTTATGGCCTTTCAGCTCCCAGACTTCTTTAATACAGTATTGTGCACCTCAGATGTTTTTTGCAAATTTGGATTGAGTTTTTTTCCCCTCTTAAGTTATTTATGATCTTCTGCAGTTTGGTACAAAGCATTGACCCACAACCCATCCTTTCTTTGAAACACTAAGGCTTTGGTGAAAGTTCCTTTTTTATATCCAAGACACCCTCACTTGTCGCTATAAAGATCCTAAGCAGTGTTGGTTTCACGTTTTCAGTTTTTTATTTTTTTAGAACTTTAACATTACATTTGAAGAGCAAAACTTTAATAAGGTTTCACTGAAGCAAAGATGTTGTGGAGTCACCACCTTCTGGTCATTAGTCATTTGCTAAAGGTTCTTGTAGAGCAGATTTTTGATGATTACAGCCACAAGCCAGTTCAGCTGTTAAGTCTGCCACTTCATATTTTTGTTTTTCTAATTTCTGCTGTTTTCTCTTTTTTACTTCTGTAGGGCTTATATGAGTGTGAAAGAGCTAAAGGAGGAATTAAACCTGAGTGGCACAGACACCCTCAATGTTTTCTTGGCCAGCAACTCGGTACGTGAAGAACTGGCAGGAGCTGCAACCTGGCCATGGGCGAAGGAGGCTCTTACACACCAAGGTCAGTTATATAAGTACAGAAATCTCTTAACTGTTTCATGTGTGTCTGCATTTCTTGTTTTGGTTTTTTAAAATAATGAGCATAGTTCCATAAAATGTGTTTTATGTCTTTGTCTTTCTCCTTTAGTGCTACTTTTTCAGTAGGACATTAGTTGTGATTTCCTTTTGCCCCTCCATTTGGTGTCTCTTGACTTGGTGACTTATTTTCTGTTGAACCATCCTTTATCATTTTTACTTATTTTCATCCTTGCTCTAGCCATATCTAAATCAAAGGCAAATGGCTATTGGAACTGGCAGAAATTTTCCCAGCACATCGCCCTCTTTCCTCCTCCAACCATTAAGTCCCTTTCCACTGGAAAAAGATAATCAAGCCAGCAACAGTCAAACAAATAAACTGCAGTTTGGGCTCTGAGCTATTGTTGCCACTTATTCTCACTTACCAGCTGTTATTTACTTTTTCATGTGTTATTATTTTTACATGCTACAATACCCATGGTAGAAACCACATATTGAGACCAACTGAGCACAAGATGTAACTATCTGGATGTTATGATGATATGATGAAGGGGTCAGTTAAATACAAAAATGTAAATAAATCATAATTTGGGATTATATAGGAGATATAGCCTCAACAATTTAAACGAACAGACTGAAATTCATCAGAATAATTGTGATAATTAATAATTTCTATGCCAAATCTAACAAAAATATCAACCAATAAAAATGATTAGTATGGATATGTCTTTTAAAATGGAGTCTTCAACATTTTATGGGCCAAAGAGCTCCAAATGGATGCAGAGATGGAGCAGGGACCATCATACAGCTGAAAGGCATGTATATTGCAACCTGTTAAGTTATTTTAGCTCATTGAAAATGTCAGTAAGATTTACAAGTTTGGTGACCCAGACAATGTCTGTGTGTAG
>JALJCO010014056.1:0-19739 GCA_023101725.1 Atherinomorus stipes
CTCTGATCCTAGATCCTCTCTGATCCTAGATCCTCTCTGATGACAATGACAATGGTGTGGTCACGTGTTATATGTCAGCAAACCTGTCATGGCTGACGATGGTGTGTGTTCGTTACCTTCCCCCTCTAACTTTGTAACAGTCAGATGTCATCATGTTGTTTGGCAGTGAGCACAGATGCGACTGTTTCAACAAGATGAGTGAACGTAATTATTGAAACAGTAATACGCTGTTTAGCTTTGGTTTATGAAACAAGTACAGGAATAGGCTAAGCCCAAGAAATTTCCTTAAATTTATTATTAATTTTTACTAACTTTTGATAAACATATACATGTAGGTTATATAAACTATTTTTTTGTGATTTTCCAACCGTGGACATCAGGTCCTTTTTTTAAAAAAAAAAAAAAAGAGAACAGCTCAGATGAGAGAAAACAAATAAAGACAATTTTACAATGATGTCATATGTCATAAATCTTTATGTCATAAATCTTTGGATAATAATAATTTGCTCTGTGATGTATGAGTGAAGGACAAAAAGAGAGAGATGGTAGAAAGAAAGAAAAATGCCAGCATGAGCATTTTAGATCACACTTAAGGTGCAAATAACCTGATAATTGTGTGGAATATATTGGTGTGTCAGTTTTTACAATAATATTTTTGTGGCTCTTGTTGGTGTTTTGTACAAAAGAAGAAGATAACAGCAAGAATGAGAAATGTACAGAGGTGGAACAAGAACCAGGTTAGAAGAAGAAGAAGAAAAGAAGATGGGATTATATTTTAGGACATGTTTACTTTGGGTGAAGTAGAATTTTTAAGAACAGTTTTTCTTTATACTTTTGTTTAAATTTATGAATATATCCCTGCCTGAGTCCTGAATGAGTCCTGGGTTTAGTCCTGGTTACACCTGGTTTTGTAAATGAGTCCTGGTTTAGTCCTGGTTACACCTGGTTTTGTAAATGAGTCCTGGTTTAGTCCTGGTTTAGTCCTGGTTACACCTGGTTTTGTAAATGAGTCCTGGTTTAGTCCTGGTTTAGTCCTGGTTACACCTGGTTTTGTAAATGAGTCCTGGTTTAGTCCTGGTTACACCTGGTTTTGTAAATGAGTCCTGGTTTTAGTCCTGGTTACACCTGGTTTTGTAAATGAGTCCTGGTTTAGTCCTGGTTTAGTCCTTGTTACACCTTGTTTTGTTAATGAGTCCTGGTAACACCTGGTTTTTAAAATTTGATCTGGTTTAGTCCTGGTTACACCTGGTTTTGTAAATGAGTCCTGGTTTAGTCCTGGTTACACCTGGTTTATTAAATGAGTCCTGGTTTAGTCCTGGTTACACCTGGTTTTGTAAATGAGTCCTGGTTTAGTCCTGGTTTAGTCCTGGTTACACCTGGTTTTGTAAATGAGTCCTGGTTACACCTGGTTTTGTAAATGAGTCCTGGTTTAGTCCTGGTTTAGTCCTGGTTACACCTGGTTTTGTAAATGAGTCCTGGTTTAGTCCTGGTTTAGTCCTGGTTACACCTGATTTTGTAAATGAGTCCTGGTTTAGTCCTGGTTTAGTCCTGGTTTGCACCTGGTTTTGTAAATGAGTCCTGGTTACACCTGGTTTTGTAAATGAGTCCTGGTTACACGTGGTTTTGTAAATGAGTCCTGGTTTAGTCCTGGTTACACCTGGTTTTGTAAATGAGTCCTGGTTTAGTCCTGGTTACACGTGGTTTTGTAAATGAGTCCTGGTTTAGTCCTGTTTACACCTTGTTTTGTTAATGAGTCCTGGTTACACCTGGTTTTGTAAATGAGTCCTGGTTACACCTGGTTTTGTAAATGAGTCCTGGTTTAGTCCTGGTTACACCTGGTTTTGTAAATGAGTCCTGGTTACACCTGGTTTTGTAAATGAGTCCTGGTTTAGTCCTGGTTTAGTCCTGGTTACACCTGGTTTTGTAAATGAGTCCTGGTTTAGTCCTGGTTTAGTCCTGGTTACACCTGGTTTTGTAAATGAGTCCTGGTTTAGTCCTGGTTTAGTCCTGGTTTAGTCCTGGTTACACCTGGTTTTGTAAATGAGTCCTGGTTTAGTCCTGGTTTAGTCCTGGTTACACCTGGTTTTGTAAATGAGTCCTGGTTACACGTGGTTTGTAAATGAGTCCTGGTTTAGTCCTGGTTACACCTGGTTTTGTAAATGAGTCCTGGTTACACCTGGTTTTGTAAATTAGTCCTGGTTTAGTCCTGGTTACACCTGGTTTTGTAAATGAGTCCTGGTTACACCTGGTTTTGTAAATGAGTCCTGGTTTATTCCTGGTTTAGTCCTGGTTACACCTGGTTTTGTAAATGAGTCCTGGTTTAGTCCTGGTTACACCTGGTTTTGTAAATGAGTCCTGGTTACACCTGGTTTTGTAGATGAGTCCTGGTTACACCTGGTTTTGTAAATGAGTCCTGGTTTAGTCCTGGTTACACCTGGTTTTGTAAATGAGTCCTGGTTTAGTCCTGGTGTAGTCCTGGTTACACCTGGTTTTGTAAATGAGTCCTGGTTTAGTCCTGGTTTAGTCCTGGTTTAGTCCTGGTTACACCTGGTTTTGTAAATGAGTCCTGGTTTAGTCCTGGTTACACCTGGTTTTGTAAATGAGTCCTGGTTTAGTCCTGGTTACACCTGGTTTTGTAGATGAGTCCTGGTTACACCTGGTTTTGTAAATGAGTCCTGGTTTAGTCCTGGTTACACCTGGTTTTGTAAATGAGTCCTGGTTACACCTGGTTTTGTAAATGAGTCCTGGTTTAGTCCTGGTTTAGTCCTGGTTACACCTGGTTTTGTAAATGAGTCCTGGTTACACCTGGTTTTGTAGATGAGTCCTGGTTACACCTGGTTTTGTAGATGAGTCCTGGTTACACCTGGTTTTGTAAATGAGTCCTGGTTTAGTCCTGGTTTAGTCCTGGTTACACCTGGTTTTGTAAATGAGTCCTGGTTTAGTCCTGGTTACACCTGGTTTTGTAAACGAGTCCTGGTTTAGTCCTGGTTACACCTGGTTTTGTAAATGAGTCCTGGTTTAGTCCTGGTTACACCTGGTTTTGTAAATGAGTCCTGGTTACACCTGGTTTTGTAGATGAGTCCTGGTTACACCTGGTTTTGTAGATGAGTCCTGGTTACACCTGGTTTTGTTAATGAGTCCTGGTTTAGTCCTGGTTTAGTCCTGGTTACACCTGGTTTTGTAAATGAGTCCTGGTTTAGTCCTGGTTACACCTGGTTTTGTAAATGAGTCCTGGTTTAGTCCTGGTTACACCTGGTTTTGTAGATGAGTCCTGGTTACACCTGGTTTTGTAAATGAGTCCTGGTTCATACCTGGTTTTGTAAATGAGTCCTGGTTTAGTCCTGGTTACACCTGGTTTTGTAAATGAGTCCTGGTTCATACCTGGTTCTGTGAATTCTGCTTAGTGAGTCCTTGTTGGGTCCTGAGCCGTGTATTGGTGTTGAACTTTGAGTAAGATCTGTGACACCAAGACTGAGTTTTAACTTTAATGTTTCTCCATTAATACATCACAATGAACACATAATGAAGTGTGATGATTATTAAAGAACATGGGCAGGACAGGTTAAACGTTCGATAAAGGCGAATACTGAATCATTTTTGGTAGCACACCGGTAGATTAAGTTATTACTTTTATGGTGTGCAGGATCACACTTCTAACGATGAATCTTTTTGTGGACTAAGCCCCTGATGATGACAAAGTCCAGCTCCGGCCCTGTCCTCCGATCTCAGAGATCTGGAAAAACGATGCACATTCAGGAATTCAGAGAGATACAAAGACGCTAAACCATTCAGACATTTAAAAGCCAACAATAGTTTTAAAAGCAACTCTAAAAGACACGAGCAGCCAGTGAAGAGAAGGCAGCACTGGGGGGGGGGGGTGCTCCCATCGTCTCGTCCCCGTTAACAAGCGGACAGCTGAGTTTTGGACCAGCTGAAGACGGCGGAGGACAGACTGATCCATCCCACCATAGAGGGAGGTGCAGTCGTCCAGTCTAGAAAAGATAAATGTGTGAATGACCCTTTAAAGGACATTCAGAGGCAAATAAGGCTTCATTTTACTAATAAGCCTCAAGCGGTGAAAGCTAGACGGGACTCCTGCACGGACTTCAACATCAAATTTAAAATCAACAGCAAAAATAAATCCTAAATTCCTCACAAAGCTGCAGTTTGAGTCCATGAGCTCGATTCTGGTTGAAGATTAGCCGATACTGCCAGATAGAGACGAAGCAGACGTTTGGATTAGTCTGAGACATGTTTCTGTGTGATATGATGTTACCCGAGGCTGGTTCTGATGGTACGCGTTCTGACCCGAGGCTGATTCTGATGGTACGCGTTCTGACCCGAGGCTGGTTCTGATGGTACGCGTTCTGACCCGAGGCTGGTTCTGATGGTACACGTTCTGACCCGAGGCTGGTTCTGATGGTACACGTTCTGACCCGAGGCTGGTTCTGATGGTACACGTTCTGACCCGAGGCTGGTTCTGATGGTACACGTTCTGACCCGAGGCTGGTTCTGATGGGCCGTGTTCTGACCCGAGGCTGGTTCTGATGATACACGTTCTGACCCGAGGCTGGTTCTGATGGTACACGTTCTGACCCGAGGCTGGTTCTGATGGTACGCGTTCTGACCCGAGGCTGGTTCTGATGGTACACGTTCTGACCCGAGGCTGGTTCTGATGGTACGCGTTCTGACCCGAGGCTGGTTCTGATGGTCCGCGTTCTGACCCAAGGCTGGTTCTGATGGGCCGTGTTCTGACCCGAGGCTGGTTCTGATGGGCCGTGTTCTGACCCGAGGCTGGTTCTGATGGTACGCGTTCTGACCCGAGACTGGTTCTGATGGTCCGCGTTCTGACCCGAGGCTGGTTCTGATGGTACACGTTCTGACCCGAAGCTGGTTCTGATGGTACACGTTCTGACCCGAGGCTGGTTCTGATGGGCCGTGTTCTGACCCGAAGCTGGTTCTGATGGGCCGTGTTCTGACCCGAGGCTGGTTCTGATGATCCGTGTTCTGACCCGAGGCTGGTTCTGATGGGCCGTGTTCTGACCCGAGGCTGGTTCTGATGGTCCGTGTTCTGACCCGAGGCTGGTTCTGATGGTACGCGTTCTGACCCGAGGCTGGTTCTGATGGTCCGTGTTCTGACCAGAGGCTGGTTCTGATGGTACGCGTTCTGACCCGAGGCTGGTTCTGATGGTACGCGTTCTGACCCGAGGCTGGTTCTGATGGGCCGTGTTCTGACCCGAGGCTGGTTCTGATGGGCCGTGTTCTGACCCGAGGCTGGTTCTGATGGTACGCGTTCTGACCCGAGGCTGGTTCTGATGGTCCGTGTTCTGACCCGAGGCTGGTTCTGATGGTCCGTGTTCTGACCTGAGGCTGGTTCTGATGGTACGCGTTCTGACCTGAGGCTGGTTCTGATGGGCCTCGTTCTGACCCAAAACTCCATCCTAGCTGGTTCTGATGGGCCGTGTTCTGACCTGAGGCTGGTTCTGATGGGCCGTGTTCTGACCCGAGACTCCGTTCTAGCTGGTTCTGATGGTCCGTGTTCTGACCTGAGGCAGGTTCTGATGGGCCATATTCTTACCCGAGGCTGGTTCTGATTGTCCGTGTTCTGACCCGAAGCTGGTTCTGATGGGCCGCGTTCTGACCCGAGGCTGGTTCTGATGGGCCGTGTTCTGACCCGAAGCTGGTTCTGATGGGCCGTGTTCTGACCCGAGGCTGGTTCTGATGGTACACGTTCTGACCCGAGGCTGGTTCTGATGGGCCGTGTTCTGACCCGAAGCTGGTTCTGATGGGCCGTGTTCTGACCCGAGGCTGGTTCTGATGATCCGTGTTCTGACCCGAAGCTGGTTCTGATGGGCCGTGTTCTGACCCGAGGCTGGTTCTGATGGTCCGTGTTCTGACCCGAGGCTGGTTCTGATGGTACGCGTTCTGACCCGAGGCTGGTTCTGATGGTCTGTGTTCTGACCCGAGGCTGGTTCTGATGGTACGCGTTCTGACCCGAGGCTGGTTCTGATGGTACGCGTTCTGACCCGAGGCTGGTTCTGATGGGCCGTGTTCTGACCCGAAGCTGGTTCTGATGGGCCGTGTTCTGACCCGAGGCTGGTTCTGATGGTCCGTGTTCTGACCCGAGGCTGGTTCTGATGGTACGCGTTCTGACCCGAGGCTGGTTCTGATGGTCCGTGTTCTGACCCGAGGCTGGTTCTGATGGTACGCGTTCTGACCCGAGGCTGGTTCTGATGGTACGCGTTCTGACCCGAAGCTGGTTCTGATGGTACGCGTTCTGACCCGAGGCTGGTTCTGATGGTACGCGTTCTGACCCGAAGCTGGTTCTGATGGTACGCGTTCTGACCCGAGGCTGGTTCTGATGGGCCGTGTTCTGACCCGAAGCTGGTTCTGATGGGCCGTGTTCTGACCCGAGGCTGGTTCTGATGGTACGCGTTCTGACCCGAGGCTGGTTCTGATGGTACGCGTTCTGACCCGAGGCTGGTTCTGATGGGCCGTGTTCTGACCCGAGGCTGGTTCTGATGGGCCGCGTTCTGACCCGAGGCTGGTTCTGATGGTACGCGTTCTGACCCGAGGCTGGTTCTGATGGTCCGTGTTCTGACCCGAGGCTGGTTCTGATGGTCCGTGTTCTGACCTGAGGCTGGTTCTGATGGTACGCGTTCTGACCCGAGGCTGGTTCTGATGGTACGCGTTCTGACCCGAAGCTGGTTCTGATGGTACGCGTTCTGACCCGAGGCTGGTTCTGATGGGCCGTGTTCTGACCCGAGGCTGGTTCTGATGGTCCACGATCTG
This sequence comes from Atherinomorus stipes, assembly GCA_023101725.1. Taxonomy (NCBI): domain Eukaryota; kingdom Metazoa; phylum Chordata; class Actinopteri; order Atheriniformes; family Atherinidae; genus Atherinomorus; species Atherinomorus stipes. The sequence continues at coordinate 6,793 of JALJCO010014056.1, forward strand.
ACCTGAGGCTGGTTCTGATGGGCCTCGTTCTGACCCGAAACTCCATCCTAGCTGGTTCTGATGGGCCGTGTTCTGACCTGAGGCTGGTTCTGATGGGCCGTGTTCTGACCCGAGACTCCGTTCTAGCTGGTTCTGATGGTCCGTGTTCTGACCTGAGGCAGGTTCTGATGGGCCATGTTCTGACCCGAAGCTGGTTCTGATGGGCCGCGTTCTGACCCGAGGCTGGTTCTGATGGGCCGTGTTCTGACCCGAAGCTGGTTCTGATGGGCCGTGTTCTGACCCGAGGCTGGTTCTGATGGGCCGTGTTCTGACCCGAAGCTGGTTCTGATGGGCCGTGTTCTGACCCGAGGCTGGTTCTGATGGTACACGTTCTGACCCGAGGCTGGTTCTGATGGGCCGTGTTCTGACCCGAAGCTGGTTCTGATGGGCCGTGTTCTGACCCGAGGCTGGTTCTGATGATCCGTGTTCTGACCCGAAGCTGGTTCTGATGGGCCGTGTTCTGACCCGAGGCTGGTTCTGATGGTCCGTGTTCTGACCCGAGGCTGGTTCTGATGGTACGCGTTCTGACCCGAGGCTGGTTCTGATGGTCCGTGTTCTGACCCGAGGCTGGTTCTGATGGTACGCGTTCTGACCCGAGGCTGGTTCTGATGGTACGCGTTCTGACCCGAAGCTGGTTCTGATGGTACGCGTTCTGACCCGAGGCTGGTTCTGATGGGCCGTGTTCTGACCCGAAGCTGGTTCTGATGGGCCGTGTTCTGACCCGAGGCTGGTTCTGATGGTCCGTGTTCTGACCCGAGGCTGGTTCTGATGGTACGCGTTCTGACCCGAGGCTGGTTCTGATGGTCCGTGTTCTGACCCGAGGCTGGTTCTGATGGTACGCGTTCTGACCCGAGGCTGGTTCTGATGGTACGCGTTCTGACCCGAAGCTGGTTCTGATGGTACGCGTTCTGACCCGAGGCTGGTTCTGATGGTACGCGTTCTGACCCGAAGCTGGTTCTGATGGTACGCGTTCTGACCCGAGGCTGGTTCTGATGGGCCGTGTTCTGACCCGAAGCTGGTTCTGATGGGCCGTGTTCTGACCCGAGGCTGGTTCTGATGATCCGTGTTCTGACCCGAAGCTGGTTCTGATGGGCCGTGTTCTGACCCGAGGCTGGTTCTGATGATCCGTGTTCTGACCCGAAGCTGGTTCTGATGGGCCGTGTTCTGACCCGAAGCTGGTTCTGATGGGCCGTGTTCTGACCCGAGGCTGGTTCTGATGATCCGTGTTCTGACCCGAAGCTGGTTCTGATGGGCCGTGTTCTGACCCGAGGCTGGTTCTGATGGTCCGTGTTCTGACCCGAGGCTGGTTCTGATGATCCGTGTTCTGACCCGAAGCTGGTTCTGATGGGCCGTGTTCTGACCCGAGGCTGGTTCTGATGGTCCGTGTTCTGACCCGAGGCTGGTTCTGATGGTACGCGTTCTGACCCGAGGCTGGTTCTGATGGTCCGTGTTCTGACCCGAGGCTGGTTCTGATGGTACGCGTTCTGACCCGAAGCTGGTTCTGATGGTAAGCGTTCTGACACGAGGCTGGTTCTGATGGGCCGTGTTCTGACCCGAAGCTGGTTCTGATGGGCCGTGTTCTGACCCGAGGCTGGTTCTGATGGTCCATGTTCTGACCCGAGGCTGGTTCTGATGGTACGCGTTCTGACCCGAGGCTGGTTCTGATGGTCCGTGTTCTGACCCGAGGCTGGTTCTGATGGTACGCGTTCTGACCCGAGGCTGGTTCTGATGGTACGCGTTCTGACCCGAAGCTGGTTCTGATGGTACGTGTTCTGACCCGAAACTCCATCCTAGCTGGTTCTGATGGGCCGTGTTCTGACCTGAGGCTGGTTCTGATGGGCCGTGTTCTGACCCGAGACTCCGTTCTAGCTGGTTCTGATGGGCCGTGTTCTGACCTGATGCTGGTTCTGATGGTCCGTGTTTTGACCTGAGGCTGGTTCTGATGGTCTGTGTTCTGACCCGAGGCTGGTTCTGATGGGCCGTGTTCTGACACGAGGCTGGCTCTGATGGGCCGTGTTCTGACCCGAGGCTGGCTCTGATGGTACACGTTCTGACCCGAAACTGGTTCTGATGGTACACGTTCTGACCCTAAGCTGGTTCTGATGGGCCGTGTTCTGACCCGAAGCTGGTTCTAATGGTCCGTGTTCTGACCCGAAGCTGGTTCTGATGGGCCGTGTTGTGCCCGAAGCTGGTTCTGATGGGCCGTGTTCTGACCCGAAGCTGGTTCTGATGGTACAGGTTCTGACCCGAAGCTGGTTTTGATGGGCCGTGTTCTGACCCGAGGCTGGTTCTGATGGGCCGTGTTCTGACCCGAAGCTGGTTTTGATGGGCCGTGTTCTGACCCGAGGCTGGTTCTGATGAGCCTTGTTCTGACCCGAAGCTGGTTCTGATGGGCCGTGTTCTGACCCGAAGCTGGTTCTGATGGGCCGTGTTCTGACCCGAGGCTGGTTGTGATGAGCCTTGTTCTGACCCGAAGCTGGTTCTGATGGGCCGTGTTCTGACCCAAGGCTGCGTACTAGCTGGTTCTGATGGTCCGTGTTCTGACCCGAAGCTGGTTCTGATGGGCCGTGTTCTGACCCGAGGTTGGTTCTGATGGTACATGTTCTGACCCGAGGTTGCTTCTGATGGGCCGTGTTCTGACCCGAAGCTGGTTCTGACCCGAGGCTGGTTCTGATGGGCCGTTTATGACCCAAAGCTGGTTCTGATGGGCCGTGTTCTGATCCGAGCTGGTTCTGATGGGCCGTGTTCTGACCCGAAGCTGGTTCTGATGGGCCGTGTTCTGATCCGGAGCTGGTTCTGATGGTCCGTGTTCTGACCCGAGACTCCGTTCTAGCTGGTTCTGATGGTCTGTGTTCTGACCCAAAGCTGGTTCTGATGGGCCGTGTTCTGACCCGAGGCTGCGTACTAGCTGGTTCTGATGGTCTGTGTTCTGACCCGAGGCTGGTTCTGATGGGCCGTGTTCTGACCTGAGGCTGGTTCTGATGGTCTGTGTTCTGACCCGAGGCTGGTTCTGATGGGCCGTGTTCTGACCCGAGGCTGCGTACTAGCTGGTTCTGATGGGCCGTGTTCTGACCCGAGGCTGGTTCTGATGGGCCGTGTTCTGACCCGAGGCTGCGTACTAGCTGGTTCTGATGGTCTGTGTTCTGACCCGAGGCTGGTTCTGATGGGCCGTGTTCTGACCCGAGGCTGCGTACTAGCTGGTTCTGATGGTCTGTGTTCTGACCCGAGGCTGGTTCTGATGGGCCGTGTTCTGACCCGAGGCTGCGTACTAGCTGGTTCTGATGGGCCTCGTTCTGACCCGAGGCTGCGTAGTAGCTGGTTCTGATGGGCCGTGTTCTGACCCGAGGCTGCGTACTAGCTGGTTCTGATGGGCCGTGTTCTGACCCGAGGTTGCGTACTAGCTGGTTCTGATGGGCCGTGTTCTGACCCGAGGCTGGTTCTGATGGGCCGTGTTCTGACCCGAAGCTGGTTCTGATGGTCCGTGTTCTGACCCGAAGCTGGTTCTGATGGTCCGTGTTCTGACCCGAAGCTGGTTCTGATGGGCCGTGTTCTGACCTGAGGCTGGTTCTGATGGTCTGTGTTCTGACCCGAGGCTGGTTCTGATGGGCCGTGTTCTGACCCGAGGCTGGTTCTGATGGGCCGTGTTCTGACCCGAGGCTGTGTACTAGCTGGTTCTGATGGTCTGTGTTCTGACCCGATGCTGGTTCTGATGGGCCGTGTTCTGACCCGAGGCTGCGTACTAGCTGGTTCTGATGGGCCGTGTTCTGACCAGAGGCTGGTTCTGATGGGCCGTGTTCTGACCCGAGGCTGGTTCTGATGGGCCGTGTTCTGACCCGAAGCTGGTTCTGATGGTCCGTGTTCTGACCCAAAGCTGGTTCTGATGGGCCGTGTTCTGACCCGAGGCTGGTTCTGATGGGCCGTGTTCTGACCCGAGGCTGGTTCTGATGGGCCGTGTTCTGACCCAAAGCTGGTTATGATGGGCCATGTTCTGACCTGAGGCTGGTTCTGATGGTCTGTGTTCTGACCCGAGGCTGGTTCTGATGGGCCGTGTTCTGACCCGAAGCTGGTTCTGATGGTCCGTGTTCTGACCCGAAGCTGGTTCTGATGGTCCGTGTTCTGACCCGAAGCTGGTTCTGATGGGCCGTGTTCTGACCCGAGGCTGCGTACCAGCTGGTTCTGATGGGCCGTGTTCTGACCCGAGGCTGCGTACTAGCTGGTTCTGATGGTCCACGTTCTGACCCGAGGCTGTGTACTAGCTGGTTCTGATGGGCCATGTTCTGACCTGAGGCTGGTTCTGATGGTCTGTGTTCTGACCCGAGGCTGGTTCTGATGGGCCGTTTTCTGACCCGAGGCTGGTTCTGATGGGCCGTGTTCTGACCCGAGGCTGGTTCTGATGGTCCGTGTTCTGACCCGAAGCTGGTTCTAATGGGCTGTGTTCTGACCCGAGGCTGGTTCTGATGGGCCGTATTCTGACCCGAGGCTGGTTCTGATGGGCCGTATTCTGACCCGAGGCTGCATAGTAGCTGGTTCTGATGGGCCGTGTTCTGACCCGAGGCTGCATAGTAGCTGGTTCTGATGGGCCGTGTTCTGACCCGAGGCTGGTTCTGATGGGCCGTTTTCTGACCCGAGGCTGGTTCTGATGGGCCGTATTCTGACCCGAGGCTGGTTCTGATGGGCCGTTTTCTGACCCGAAGCTGGTTCTAATGGGCTGTGTTCTGACCCGAGGCTGGTTCTGATGGGCCGTATTCTGACCCGAGGCTGCATAGTAGCTGGTTCTGATGGTCCGTGTTCTGACCCGAGGCTGCATAGTAGCTGGTTCTGATGGGCCGTGTTCTGACCCGAGGCTGGTTCTGATGGGCCGTTTTCTGACCCGAGGCTGGTTCTGATGGGCCGTATTCTGACCCGAGGCTGGTTCTGATGGGCCGTTTTCTGACCCGAGGCTGGTTCTGATGGGCCGTGTTCTGACCCGAAGCTGGTTCTGATGGGCCGTGTTCTGACCCGAGGTTGCGTACTAGCTGGTTCTGATGGGCCGTGTTCTGACCCGAAGCTGGTTCTGATGGGCCGTTTTCTGACCCGAGGCTGGTTCTGATGGGCCGTATTCTGACCCGAGGCTGGTTCTGATGGGCCGTTTTCTGACCCGAGGCTGGTTCTGATGGGCCGTGTTCTGACCCGAAGCTGGTTCTGATGGGCCGTGTTCTGTCCCGAGGCTGCGTACTAGCTGGTTTTGATGGGCCGTGTTCTGACCCGAGGTTGCGTACTAGCTGGTTCTGATGGGCCGTGTTCTGACCCGAGGCTGCGTACCAGCTGGTTCTGATGGGCCATGTTCTGACCCAAAGCTGGTTCTGATGGTCTGTGTTCTGACCCGAGGCTGGTTCTGATGGGCCGTGTTCTGACCCGAGGCTGCGTACTAGCTGGTTCTGATGGGCCGTGTTCTGACCCGAGGCTGCGTACTAGCTGGTTCTGATGGGCCGTGTTCTGACCCGAGGTTGCGTACTAGCTGGTTCTGATGGTCCACGTTCTGACCCGAGGCTGGTTCTGATGGGCCGTGTTCTGACCCGAGGCTGGTTCTGATGGGCCGTGTTCCGACCCGAAGCTGGTTCTGATGGTCCGTGTTCTGACCCGAAGCTGGTTCTGATGGTCCGTGTTCTGACCCGAAGCTGGTTCTGATGGGCCGTGTTCTGACCTGAGGCTGGTTCTGATGGTCTGTGTTCTGACCCGAGGCTGGTTCTGATGGGCCGTGTTCTGACCCGAGGCTACGTACTAGCTGGTTCTGATGGTCTGTGTTCTGACCCGATGCTGGTTCTGATGGGCCGTGTTCTGACCCGAGGCTGCGTACTAGCTGGTTCTGATGGGCCGTGTTCTGACCCGAGGCTGCGTACTAGCTGGTTCTGATGGGCCGTGTTCTGACCCGAGGTTGCGTACTAGCTGGTTCTGATGGGCCGTGTTCTGACCCGAGGCTGCGTACTAGCTGGTTCTGATGGTACACGTTCTGACCCGAGGCTGCGTACCAGCTGGTTCTGATGGGCCGTGTTCTGACCTGAGGCTGGTTCTGATGGTCCGTGTTTTGACCTGAGGCTGGTTCTGATGGGCCGTGTTCTGACCTGAGGCTGGTTCTGATGGGCCGTGTTCTGACCTGAGGCTGGTTCTGATGGGCCATGTTCTGACCCGAGGCTTGTTCTGATTGTCCGTGTTCTGAACCGAGGCTGGTTCTGATAGGCCGTGTTCTGACCCGAAGCTGGTTCTGATGGGCCGTGTTCTGACCTGAGGCTGGTTCTGATGGGCCATGTTCTGACCCGAGGCTGGTTCTGATGGGCCGTGTTCTGACCCGAAGCTGGTTCTGATGGGCCGTGTTCTGACCTGAGGCTGGTTCTGATGGGCCATGTTCTGACCCGAGGCTGGTTCTGATGGGCGGTGTTCTGACCCGAAGCTGGTTCTGATGGGCCGTGTTCTGACCCGAGGCTGGTTCTGATGGGCCGTGTTCTGACCCGAGGCTGGTTCTGATGATCCGTGTTCTGACCTGAAGCTGGTTCTGATGGGCCGTGTTCTGACCCGAGGCTGGTTCTGATGGTACGCGTTCTGACCCGAGGCTGGTTCTGATGGTACGCGTTCTGACCCGAAGCTGGTTCTGATGGTACGCGTTCTGACCCGAGGCTGGTTCTGATGAGCCTTCTTCTGACACGAGGCTGGTTCTGATGGGCCGTGTTCTGACCCGAAGCTGGTTCTGATGGGCCGTGTTCTGACCCGAAGCTGGTTCTGATGGGCCGTGTTCTGACCCGAAGCAGTTCTGATGGGCCTCGTTCTGACCCGAAACTCCGTTCTACCTGGTTCTGATGGTCCGTGTTCTGACCTGAGGCAGGTTCTGATGGGCCATGTTCTTACCCGAGGCTGGTTCTGATTGTCCGTGTTCTGACCCGAAGCTGGTTCTGATGGTCCGTGTTCTGACCCAAAGCTGGTTCTGATGGGCCGTGTTCTGACCCGAGGCTGGTTCTGATGGGCCGTGTTCTGACCCGAGGCTACGTACTAGCTGGTTCTGATGGTCTGTGTTCTGACCCGATGCTGGTTCTGATGGGCCGTGTTCTGACCCGAGGCTGCGTACTAGCTGGTTCTGATGGGCCGTGTTCTGACCCGAGGCTGCGTACTAGCTGGTTCTGATGGGCCGTGTTCTGACCCGAGGTTGCGTACTAGCTGGTTCTGATGGGCCGTGTTCTGACCCGAGGCTGCGTACTAGCTGGTTCTGATGGTACACGTTCTGACCCGAGACTGCGTACCAGCTGGTTCTGATGGGCCGTGTTTTGACCTGAGGCTGGTTCTGATGGGCCGTGTTCTGACCTGAGGCTGGTTCTGATGGGCCATGTTCTGACCCGAGGCTGGTTCTGATGGGCGGTGTTCTGACCCGAAGCTGGTTCTGATGGGCCGTGTTCTGACCCGAGGCTGGTTCTGATGGGCCGTGTTCTGACCCGAGGCTGGTTCTGATGATCCGTATTCTGACCTGAAGCTGGTTCTGATGGGCCGTGTTCTGACCCGAGGCTGGTTCTGATGGTCCGTGTTCTGACCCGAGGCTGGTTCTGATGGTACGCGTTCTGACCCGAGGCTGGTTCTGATGGTACGCGTTCTGACCCGAAGCTGATTCTGATGGTACGCGTTCTGACCCGAGGCTGGTTCTGATGAGCCTTCTTCTGACACGAGGCTGGTTCTGATGGGCCGTGTTCTGACCCGAAGCTGGTTCTGATGGGCCGTGTTCTGACCCGAAGCTGGTTCTGATGGGCCGTGTTCTGACCCGAAGCAGTTCTGATGGGCCTCGTTCTGACCCGAAACTCCGTTCTAGCTGGTTCTGATGGTCCGTGTTCTGACCTGAGGCAGGTTCTGATGGGCCATGTTCTTACCCGAGGCTGGTTCTGATTGTCCGTGTTCTGACCCGAAGCTGGTTCTGATGGGCCGTGTTCTGACCCGAGGCTGGTTCTGATGGTCCGTGTTCTGACCCGAAGCTGGTCCTGATTGTCCGTGTTCTGACCCGAAGCTGGTTCTGATGGGCCGTGTTCTGACCTGATGCTGGTTCTGATGGTCCGTGTTTTGACCCGAGGCTGGTTCTGATGATCCGTGTTCTGACCCGAAGCTGGTTCTGATGGGCCGTATTCTGACCCGAGGCTGGTTCTGATGGGCCGTATTCTGACCCGAGGCTGCATAGTAGCTGGTTCTGATGGGCCGTGTTCTGACCCGAGGCTGCATAGTAGCTGGTTCTGATGGGCCGTGTTCTGACCCGAGGCTGGTTCTGATGGGCCGTTTTCTGACCCGAGGCTGGTTCTGATGGGCCGTATTCTGACCCGAGGCTGGTTCTGATGGGCCGTTTTCTGACCCGAAGCTGGTTCTAATGGGCTGTGTTCTGACCCGAGGCTGGTTCTGATGGGCCGTATTCTGACCCGAGGCTGCATAGTAGCTGGTTCTGATGGTCCGTGTTCTGACCCGAGGCTGCATAGTAGCTGGTTCTGATGGGCCGTGTTCTGACCCGAGGCTGGTTCTGATGGGCCGTTTTCTGACCCGAGGCTGGTTCTGATGGGCCGTATTCTGACCCGAGGCTGGTTCTGATGGGCCGTTTTCTGACCCGAGGCTGGTTCTGATGGGCCGTGTTCTGACCCGAAGCTGGTTCTGATGGGCCGTGTTCTGACCCGAAGCTGGTTCTGATGGGCCGTGTTCTGTCCCGAGGCTGCGTACTAGCTGGTTCTGATGGGCCGTGTTCTGACCCGAGGCTGCGTACCAGCTGGTTCTGATGGGCCATGTTCTGACCCAAAGCTGGTTCTGATGGTCTGTGTTCTGACCCGAGGCTGGTTCTGATGGGCCGTGTTCTGACCCGAGGCTGCGTACTAGCTGGTTCTGATGGGCCGTGTTCTGACCCGAGGCTGCGTACTAGCTGGTTCTGATGGGCCGTGTTCTGACCCGAGGTTGCGTACTAGCTGGTTCTGATGGTCCACGTTCTGACCCGAGGCTGGTTCTGATGGGCCGTGTTCTGACCCGAGGCTGGTTCTGATGGGCCGTGTTCCGACCCGAAGCTGGTTCTGATGGTCCGTGTTCTGACCCGAAGCTGGTTCTGATGGTCCGTGTTCTGACCCGAAGCTGGTTCTGATGGGCCGTGTTCTGACCTGAGGCTGGTTCTGATGGTCTGTGTTCTGACCCCGAGGCTGGTTCTGATGGGCCGTGTTCTGACCCGAGGCTACGTACTAGCTGGTTCTGATGGTCTGTGTTCTGACCCGATGCTGGTTCTGATGGGCCGTGTTCTGACCCGAGGCTGCGTACTAGCTGGTTCTGATGGGCCGTGTTCTGACCCGAGGTTGCGTACTAGCTGGTTCTGATGGGCCGTGTTCTGACCCGAGGCTGCGTACTAGCTGGTTCTGATGGTACACGTTCTGACCCGAGGCTGCGTACCTAGCTGGTTCTGATGGGCCGTGTTCTGACCTGAGGCTGGTTCTGATGGTCCGTGTTTTGACCTGAGGCTGGTTCTGATAGGCCGTGTTCTGACCCGAAGCTGGTTCTGATGGGCCGTGTTCTGACCTGAGGCTGGTTCTGATGGGCCATGTTCTGACCCGAGGCTGGTTCTGATGGGCCGTGTTCTGACCCGAAGCTGGTTCTGATGGGCCGTGTTCTGACCTGAGGCTGGTTCTGATGGGCCATGTTCTGACCCGAGGCTGGTTCTGATGGGCGGTGTTCTGACCCGAAGCTGGTTCTGATGGGCCGTGTTCTGACCCGAGGCTGGTTCTGATGGGCCGTGTTCTGACCCGAGGGTGGTTCTGATGATCCGTGTTCTGACCTGAAGCTGGTTCTGATGGGCCGTGTTCTGACCCGAGGCTGGTTCTGATGGTCCGTGTTCTGACCCGAGGCTGGTTCTGATGGTACGCGTTCTGACCCGAGGCTGGTTCTGATGGTACGCGTTCTGACCCGAAGCTGGTTCTGATGGTACGCGTTCTGACCCGAGGCTGGTTCTGATGAGCCTTCTTCTGACACGAGGCTGGTTCTGATGGGCCGTGTTCTGACCCGAAGCTGGTTCTGATGGGCCGTGTTCTGACCCGAAGCTGGTTCTGATGGGCCGTGTTCTGACCCGAAGCAGTTCTGATGGGCCTCGTTCTGACCCGAAACTCCGTTCTAGCTGGTTCTGATGGTCCGTGTTCTGACCTGAGGCAGGTTCTGATGGGCCATGTTCTTACCCGAGGCTGGTTCTGATTGTCCGTGTTCTGACCCGAAGCTGGTTCTGATGGTCCGTGTTCTGACCCAAAGCTGGTTCTGATGGGCCGTGTTCTGACCCGAGGCTGGTTCTGATGGGCCGTGTTCTGACCCGAGGCTACGTACTAGCTGGTTCTGATGGTCTGTGTTCTGACCCGATGCTGGTTCTGATGGGCCGTGTTCTGACCCGAGGCTGCGTACTAGCTGGTTCTGATGGGCCGTGTTCTGACCCGAGGCTGCGTACTAGCTGGTTCTGATGGGCCGTGTTCTGACCCGAGGTTGCGTACTAGCTGGTTCTGATGGGCCGTGTTCTGACCCGAGGCTGCGTACTAGCTGGTTCTGATGGTACACGTTCTGACCCGAGGCTGCGTACCAGCTGGTTCTGATGGGCCGTGTTCTGACCTGAGGCTGGTTCTGATGGTCCGTGTTTTGACCTGAGGCTGGTTCTGATGGGCCGTGTTCTGACCTGAGGCTGGTTCTGATGGGCCGTGTTCTGACCCGAGGCTGGTTCTGATGGGCGGTGTTCTGACCCGAAGCTGGTTCTGATGGGCCGTGTTCTGACCCGAGGCTGGTTCTGATGGGCCGTGTTCTGACCCGAGGCTGGTTCTGATGATCCGTATTCTGACCTGAAGCTGGTTCTGATGGGCCGTGTTCTGACCCGAGGCTGGTTCTGATGGTCCGTGTTCTGACCCGAGGCTGGTTCTGATGGTACGCGTTCTGACCCGAGGCTGGTTCTGATGGTACGCGTTCTGACCCGAAGCTGGTTCTGATGGTACGCGTTCTGACCCGAGGCTGGTTCTGATGAGCCTTCTTCTGACACGAGGCTGGTTCTGATGGGCCGTGTTCTGACCCGAAGCTGGTTCTGATGGGCCGTGTTCTGACCCGAAGCTGGTTCTGATGGGCCGTGTTCTGACCCGAAGCAGTTCTGATGGGCCTCGTTCTGACCCGAAACTCCGTTCTAGCTGGTTCTGATGGTCCGTGTTCTGACCTGAGGCAGGTTCTGATGGGCCATGTTCTTACCCGAGGCTGGTTCTGATTGTCCGTGTTCTGACCCGAAGCTGGTTCTGATGGGCCGTGTTCTGACCCGAGGCTGGTTCTGATGGTCCGTGTTCTGACCCGAAGCTGGTTCTGATTGTCCGTGTTCTGACCCGAAGCTGGTTCTGATGGGCCGTGTTCTGACCTGATGCTGGTTCTGATGGTCCGTGTTTTGACCTGAGGCTGGTTCTGATGGTACGCGTTCTGACACGAGACTCCGTCCTAGCTGGTTCTGATGGTCCGTGTTCTGACCCGAGGCTGGTTCTGATGGTCTGTGTTCTGACCCGAGGCTGGTTCTGATGGGCCGTGTTCTGACACGAGGCTGGCTCTGATGGGCCGTGTTCTGACCCGAGGCTGGCTCTGATGGGCCGTGTTCTGACCCGAGGCTGGTTCTGATGATACACGTTCTGACCCAAAACTGGTTCTGATGGTACACGTTCTGACCCGAAGCTGGTTCTGATGGGCCATGTTGTGCCCGAAGCTGGTTCTGATGGGCCGTGTTCTGACCCGAAGCTGGTTCTGATGGTACAGGTTCTGACCCGAAGCTGGTTTTGATGGGCCGTGTTCTGACCCGAGGCTGGTTCTGATGGGCCGTGTTCTGACCCGAAGCTGGTTCTGATGGGCCGTGTTCTGACCCGAAGCTGGTTCTGATGGGCCGTGTTCTGACCCGAGGCTGCGTACTAGCTGGTTCTGATGGTCCATGTTCTGACCCGAAGCTGGTTCTGATGGGCCGTGTTCTGACCCGAGGTTGGTTCTGATGGTACATGTTCTGACCCGAGGCTGGTTCTGATGGGCCGTTTATGACCCAAAGCTGGTTCTGATGGGCCGTGTTCTGATCCGAGCTGGTTCTGATGGGCCGTGTTCTGACCTGAAGCTGGTTCTGATGGGCCGTGTTCTGACCCGAGGGCTGGTTCTGATGGGCCGTGTTCTGACCCGAAGCTGGTTCTGATGGGACGTGTTCTGACGAAGCAGGTTCTGATGGGCCGTGTTCTGACCCGAGACTCGGTTCTAGGTGGGTCTGATGGCGAGGCTGGTTCTGATGGGCCGTGTTCTGACCAAAGCTGGTTCTGATGGGCCGTGTTTGACCCGAGGCTGCGTACGAGTGGTTCTGATGGGCCGTGTTCTGACCGGAGGTCGCGTACTAGCTGGTTCTGATGGGCCGTGTTCTGACCCGAGGTTGCGTACTAGCTGGTTCTGATGGTCCACGTCTCTGACCTCGAGGCTGGTCTCTGATGGTCTGTGTTCTGACTCGAGGCTGGTTCTGATGGGCCGTGTTCTGCCCGAGGCTGCGTACAGTTGCCCTGATGGGCCGGTTCTGACCTCGAGGCTGCGTACTCAGCTGGTTCTGATGGGCCGTGTTCCCGACCCGAGGTTGCGTACTAGCTGGTTCTGATGGTCCACGTTCTGACCCGGAGGCTGGTTCTGATGGACCGTGTTCTGACTCGTGAGGCTGGTTCTGATGGGCCGTGTTCTGACCTTTCGGCTGTGTTCTGATGGTCCTTGTTCTGACTCCGAGGCTGCGTACCAGCTGGTTCTGATGGGCCGTGTTCTGACCCGAGGCTGCATACTAGCTGGTCTCTGATGGTCCAAGTTCTGACCCGAGGCTGTGTACTAGCTGGTTCTGATGGGCCGTGTTCTGACCCCGGCGCTGGTTCTGATGGCCG